>JABSTQ010009761.1:0-180971 GCA_013358835.2 Ixodes persulcatus
CAGTATCCCGTTATAGCACGCAAATAGATTTGCGTTTATAAACCTAATTCGTTTCCTCAGGGCTGCGATGTTCCAAATAAACACAAAATCAAAAACATAGAATTGTGAAAATGATTAAAAGTGTTGCAGACGGCATACAATTCAGTCATTCCGTGTGCATTCGTCTTACGTTTGTTGTCTGCAACAAGCATCTCGAGACGTCTCGAGGACGGGACGTTGCCTTTGCAAATATTTCAGAAACAGTAGATTCTTGGCAAACTGTTGTCGTGGTAAGTGTGGAATCTATGCTTCCTTTACCTATTTTGTTTTTTAGACATTTAAATTCTACGTCCTATTTTTGACGGATGGTTCTTTCGGAGCGAAGTCCAGCCGAATGTATTCCCCAAGCGGAAAAAAAAGTTTTCTTTTCGTAAAAAAAAAAAGAAAAAAAATGATTCTCACAAAAGATAGCTTTAGATTCAGAACGTTCTATCTCGCCAAAAAGGCTGTCCCTAGAAAAGGTAATGATTGCAGGAGCCTCAGTCGTACCGGGAAATCGCGTTCTTGTTTGGCAGGGAAAGGGCGGGAAACGTTCTTTGGGCAAAGAAAATCCAAAACGTACAAGCCAAAAGCCTGCAAGCCTGCAAGTGGCTTCTTTGCTCAGAAGTATGTCGAGGATACTGAATTCGATCCTCTGATGTCGTGGAACTTGCACCAACACGAGTTTCCGCACCTCATTCGCATAGCGCAGATCGTGCATACTACCCCAGGCGTCAAGTGCATGAACGGAGAGAGACTCCTCATTAGCGGGTATTGATTTAAGAGAGGCGAATCCTTCCATGTTGACGATATTCTGTTTCTTCTACGCAGCAACCTCCACGAATGAAACGATGTGTGTGTGTACGTTAAATTATTCTCGACAGTTGGCACTAAGTTGTTTCTAAGTATATGGTTCCGAGCACGTAGTTGAGGGTTGGTCTTTAAAACTGAAACCGATAGGAGCTGTTGCCATTATTGAATATTCCGATATTTTCCAAGTGATGCACTCGCACCTTACCAGATATACACGAGTAATTTGTTGCGACGAGTGTGCGCCCTCCTCTACCCTTTTTTATTTTTTTTTGGCCTAAATAAAATGAGTCAACATTATTAGTATGTCCTTTGCTGATTTTCATGTTTAAAAATGCTCGTCTGCTTGAAGTTGGTTTTACAAAGTAAAAAGGAAAAAATAAATATTAAACTGTTCTTCCTTTTGAGTACATCTTTTGGACAGTGTGTCACCGTCACGGACTCCCAAGGCGATCTCATCCAGCGATACGAAGTGTCTCTGGAAAGCTGATCGCATACTTTGTGAATTGGATAAAACAGAATACGATCAAATGACTTTATTTATTTATTTATTTATTTATTTGCATACTCTCAAGGCCCGGAGGCATTACAGAGAGGAGTGGTTCTATACAGTATAAAATCGTTGGCTACTTTCTTGAAGTCTGTGGCTTCAGTGATGGCAGCAATGGAGGCAGGGAGGTGGTTCCAATCGTTAGAAGTTCTTGGAATGAATGAGTCAAAGTATAAGTTTGTTCGACATGATGGAGTCCCCACCTTAAACTGATGGTCAGTGCGAGAGGATATGTAGAATGCACGAAGATATAATTGGTCTCGAAGAAGCGGGTATGATGATAAATTTTGTGGAATAGGCATAGGCGAAGATACTTGCGACGAAGGGCAAGGTCAGGTAGATCCAGGGTTAATTTCATTGCGGAAACACTTGCATTACGAGAATAATTAGAAAGAATAAAACGAGCAGCACGGTTTTGGATGGACTCGAGAATGTTTGATAATGAAGCCTGCCCAGGATCCCAAATTGTACAGGCATACTCAAGTTTAGGCCTAACTAGGGATTTATATAATTGTAGCTTCACGGGAACAGCAGCAGAAACAAGTGTCGGCGTAAAAACCCTAGCATGCGGTTAGCATTATTACATACGTAGTTCACATGCATGTTCCAGGAAAGATTATGAGTTATGTGTATGCCTAGGTACTTGTACGAATCGACACATGTTAACGGAGTATTGTTAAGGATGTACACGGTAGGGTCGGCGATCCTAGAAAGACGGGAAACACGCATGATTTGGCATTTGTTAACGTTAAGCTTCATTACCCAGCTGGAGCACCAAGAAGAAATGATATCGAGATCAGACTGGAGCATTGTAGTATCACATGGGTTAGTAATCACGCGGTATAACACACAGTCATCGGCAAACAGTTTGATAGAGGATGCAATCTGGGCAGGAAGATCATTGATGTAAATTAGGAACAATAGAGGACCGAGGACAGATCCCTGAGGCACCCCGGAAGATACAGAAATAGTAGAAGAATTGTGTTCGTTAGCAGTGACATATTGTGATCGGTCAGATAAAAAGCATCTAATCCAGCCCAGAACGTTGGGGTCAATATTTAACTTACTAAGCTTAAAAAGAAGTAAATCGTGTGAGACAGTGTCGAAAGCCCTAGAGAAGTCTAAAAATATACAGTCAACAATATCGCCAGAATCAATAGAACGAAACAGGTTCAGTTCCCCGTAATCTGACGCAAAATGTTCTTTGCAGATGTTTTTTTGTTCATTTTTTATTTTTATTTTGCTTGATTTTATGATATAAAATGAATGCGCGGATTGAGTGTCGAAGGCGGTTTCGAACTTTGCGGATGCGGTTCGGATGCGGATACAAAGTCTGCGGAAGCGAATCGGATGCGAATGTTCAAATGCTCAAACTGTTATCCGTGCAGGGCTCTAGCCCCTTTCAGGTATATTTATATTAAGGGTGCTTAAAACAGGTCTTTCTTACGAGGAACGTTTTGTCACTACAAGGCCCCTCCCCCCCCCCCCCCCCCCCCACAAAAAAAAAAAAAAATATTTACCTCTCTCTCCCTCTCTCTGTATGCATATAAATATACAGCCATGTGCCATCCCATCAACTATGCGGCGGGAAACTGAGGAAAGGGAAGAAACGAGAGAACGCGGGGGTGTCAGAGCGCCGAGCTCTGGTTGGAATGATTACTGGGTCGACCTCAAGCTAGGTGCATCTCTCCACTGCTCTCATCGAACGCGTTCGTGTGCGAGAGCCAAACGCGAGACGCCGGCGTTTCTCGTTCTCAGGCGTTCGACGAGTGCAGCGCGCGATCTCTTCTCCTCCTCTCCCTCACTTTTTCGCCGCACACGTTTGGAACAAGTGTCCGAGGAATGACAAAGCTAATAAATACCACCGAGCAAATTTTAATTAGCTAAATTTTCTTGATCTTGTCTAAAAAATATCATTATGAATAGGACACGTCAATTCAAAATGTAAAAAAAAAAGGACACTGTCATAAGAATAAACGAGAGACAGATTCGTAGGTAGCGCCTTTACGAACGCAGCAGGTGCTGAGTACTTCGGTAGCAACTTTAGAGGAACAACTCAGATAGTCAGGTATTTTCAAAACATGCGTCGTGGGCTACTGCGTCACAAATAATTCGCGAGGAAACTTCTTGCGAATTTTCTTTATTTTCTAACATTCACGTAGAGCAGACGAATTCGACGGGATGCTTAGTTTCCACGGGATAACACTGCTCTGTGTGTGTGGACCGGTGCGTATAATCTTTAGTTTTATACGCATTTAGTTCATAATACTCTACTTCAGGTACGTCGTCAGAATTGTTTGCCTTTCGGGAAAAGAGGGCGGCGGGGGGTTATTTGGCGTAGTGAAGCGGCTCCACAGCCCCCATTGTTGCGCTTATCAGAGATCTGTACACTCACTTATGATACCCTAATTATGTTTGGTGCAATTTAAGGCAGCCTATTAGGTACTTCGCCTCTTTCGGGCTACGTGCAGAAGCATATCACTTATCAGGACGAAACAAATTAAGGAGGCCCTGGAGTGATGCATTTATTTTCTCTGTTTTATTCCATCGCTCGGGCCTTCAGATTGGAATTCATAATTTAATCCGTTTTTCTAATGCCTTATAAATTCTTTTTTCCCTGCCCCCCCCCCCCCCAAATTAATTCTGATTTCATTTTATATAAAAGAATTTTCAGTTTTCTTTTTTTAAAACGATAAGTTGAGGAAGCAACCTTATCATCTTTAAGCATAACATTCCTGCCGAGCTATGTTTTCTGATGTTGCCAGTGATTGGGTTACGTCACGAACGTGCGAAGTGTGCGCGTTTACGAGGTGGCCGAGTAAGCACCGTCCAGTGGCCGAGATGAACGGTAGATAGAACCATGTGAGCGAATTCAACGGGTAAACAAAACCACGTGGAGCAAACGGACGTCACTGCGCACGGCGGCTTATCGTGCTGGTGCGCCAAACCTTTTTGGTTGTCCGGAACACTCCGACTTTTAACGTATAAATCCACTTTGCTCCGGGGGGACAGGAACAAATGCAGAGGGTGGTGTCAACAAACAGCTCCTGGATAACAAGACCGGAGAACTGACTTTCCACGTCACCTAAAGAGGCAAACGCGGGGCACGGGCGGGAGCCGAGGTGCTGCGTCAGATCTGGGCCGAAACTCGTCTTGTCACTGATTGAAGACGTGTCTAAGTCGAACTCTGATGCAGCTACACTCGTGCCTTGTTCCAGCCTGCCCCGCGTTGGCCTCCTTATATGACGTTGAGAGGTTAGCGCTACGGACTTGTCATCGAGCAAGTGTTGGTGGTGCATAAGTGAAAAAAAAAAGAAAGAAAGAAAGCAAAAAGGGAAAGCTGAAAGGTCAACAAAGATGATCATATATAGAACGGTATGCCAAGACGAGAGTAACGGTTTTCGTACTCGGCAGATAGGAGGCGCGCGCTGTGGCCAGTAAAAAGTCGAATGAACATGTTTCAGACTACAACAAGAGCACCTTCCTTTTGAGCGAAGAATCACACATGCTTGCTTTTCGTGTTTTTTTTTTCAGGGGCGAAGCTCCTTAGGGGCTGGCCATGTCCGTCCGCCGTCCGTTGTCCGCCGTAAGCCGGCGTCGGGTGCTCGTGCTTCTGCTCGTGAGATCACGTGCTCACGAGCACGTGAGCACATGCTCACGTGCTCGTGTAGGGCAAAAAAAAAATTGAAAAAAAAGATGAAAAAAATTATGAAAAAAGGAAAAGAAGAAAAAAAAGAAAAAGAAGAAAACCACACATTCTCCTACTGACATGAATGAAAAGGCTCAAAGAAAAAGAAGAAAAAAAAGAGTAGGGGTTCTGAGATACCATCCCATCTGTCTGCTTAAAAAAAAGTGAAAGAAGAAAACCACACATTCTCCTACTGACATGAATGAAAAGCAGTGTTGTACACGTTCCTCAAAAAAAGGAACTAAAGCTCGTTCCTCGTTCCTTCGGATTTTTGGAACGCGTTCCCGTTACAAGTTACATCTGTGAAAAAGGAACTCGTTCCCGTTACAGTTAAAAAAATGGAACGTATCGTTACATATACGTTACATTTGTATTTTGCTAAGTACTATATTTAGTTAAATCAAGCATAGTTTCTTTTTTAATCTATCCCATTAGTAGTCAGCATATGAGTTTGTATGTCGTCATGTAAGGGCAACAGAAGAAAACATGCGGAAGCAGGGTTTCATTTGTTAATATATTCAAGTTAAAAATCTCAGCTTTTAACCATACTCATGTTTGTAGTGGATGATTCAGACGAGCCGAGTGTACTTTTACCCAACATTGTACGAGCGTTTTACAACAACCTCACACGTTTCAATTTAACAAAGTTTCTTGTTCGAACTTAACAACAGTTGCTTCTCGATGTTGCTCTCCGCAAGACGAACAAGTGGAGGAGAGGGTAGGGCTTTTGGAAGGTCAGTCTTAAAAACTACAAATACTTCTTTGTAAGGTTGGCTTTGTTAATTATATTAAAGGTGGGGGACAAGAGAAGAAATAAAGTTTTTTTGTGTGTAACTTTTAAGTGACCAATGTTCGGGATACAAGGGTGCGTTCGATGTCTGGCAATCTTTGATCTCGTTGTAACTGTAGGTCTCGTTATGGAAGTTCACAAGTGGCTGTAGTCGGCCTTAGACTTCTGGGTGTATGAGGATTCGTGGAACCAAAGAAAGTAGCTGAGTTTGAAACAACCCTCTTTCCTTGTCTTTTCCTACGACTAAAAGCCTTGCTTTTTGTACCGCAGTTTCGGGCAATCTAAGAAGAATCAATGTCCACCAGCTCTCCTGCACTCGAAACTGTTAGCAAGCGAGGACCATACAAAATAATCCATAATATTAGTAGCCAAAAAGGTAACGAGATCCTGCACTTTGTACCTTCGAAATTTCCCTGTTCGAAATGAAATAAAAATTACCCCACTGGACAAAAAAAAAAAAAAGGAACGCCGTTACTCTTTCCGTTCCAGTAAAAATGTAACGCGTTCCCGTTCCTGTTCCAGCGATGCAAAATAGAACGGCGGCGTTCCTTCGTTCCTCCTCAAAGGAACGCGTTCCAGGAACGCCGTTCCTTGGAACGCCGTTCCGTACAACACTGATGAAAAGGCTCGGCATGCTGCGGCTCGGCGTCTACGCAGACAAGCACCACCAGAGCTTCGCCCCAAGCAACATCATTCACCACGTGGAGATGCGGTCAATTTTTCCTTTTCTACAGGAACTTGCTTTGTTTGGGAAGGTAAAGAAAGTTACTCTCAAGCGCAGGCAATAATATCGAGGCTGTAGCGAGTTAATGAACTGTGGTGCGACCAGCGAATGCCAAAACTTGAATTTGTTTTGTTCACGAGAGCCGTGAGTGGGTACAGCCCAACAGACCGATCTCGCTAAGCGGTCCACGCATGCGTGACGCCGGCATAACTGTAGTTCACAGGAGACAGGCGCCACTTCACGAGAGAGCTCCTGCCGCCTCGCGCTCTGCTCGCGCAGGCCCTCGGCGGGGTTATCGCTCGTGCAGAAATACTACAGTTCCCACAAGGCACAGTGGCAGTGGTGGCCAGAGCCGTTTATTGAGAGAGTTTGGCCATACATTGGTTTGAATAGGCGAGCATCTCGGGCCAACCACAGGCCGCGAAACAGCCCCTAGCGGTGGTCGCGTGCTCTAAATTTGTGCCACGACTATACTTCGTTTCACCTTATGTGCGAGCAAAGGCAAAACTGGAAGCGCGAGCACGGAAGCTCCGTGCGTTCAGGCTTTGCTCGAGCGCGCGAGCTGGGGAGAAATGCAAAAAGCGCTGGTCTCGCGCTTCTAGCTTTGGCTTCGCTCGCAGGTAAAGTGAAACGAAGAATAATTTGAGCCGTGCCGAGCGGAACTCCGCGTCTCAAGACGCTCGCGCACCCCACCCTTTGCACTGCTTTCTTTCAGCCAGTCTCAGGACGCTGTTCTAGCAGTGCAGACAAAGGCATGGGCACGAGCGCGTGGCTTTGGAAAGTGCCTCCTATGCACGAGGTCTTGTACAAACAATAGCGTTTCGCTGAGCTAGGCTCACGCGCCTGTGCCTTTGTCTTCACTGTCGACATTTGTGAGATGGAGTAGAGGTCTCCTGATTGGTCGACGCTGTGTCACAAATTTAGTTTACGCTCTAAGCGTGGGGGGAATATTCGGCGCTGGCGGCGGCCTTTGCTCCGACTATTGTCCAAACTCTCCTAATATACGGCTCTGGTGGTGGCCTGATGAAACTGGCGGTGAGATCGGCCTGTTAAATACGGCAAAAGACTGGTGCACGTTTTCAACTTATTTTTCAATATATGAAACATATACACACACATACATATATATATATATATAGAGAGAGAGAGAGATACTATATGTTTTAAGGTGACTTTTTTTCTTTTCGTAAGTTATTTTGCGTCCAAGATTTACTTCTTTGTCATATATAAATAAATAAATAAATATACACATATATATAAATGTGTGTGTTTGTGTGTGTGCGTGTGTGTGTGTGTGTGTGTGTGTGTGAAGATGTCGATCAGGCTCATTTTGTTTTCATTTGACAAACTTAGTCATCGATAATTCAAAATTTAGTGTCCCAGGTAACGCCACTATATTTAGGTGGGTTGTGTAGAGCCAAGACTGCAATCGGTGATTATCAATAAGGAACATTCCTTAAACGACATAATAGTAAAATCAAACGAAGACGACAAGATTCAGGCACTCTCTTCACGTCGTTTCTAAGATGATGATTTGTAATCCTAGAAGGGACAATAGTATATTTGTATGAAGCGTAGTCGTTTCATTTAACACTTACGGAGCGATATTTCGGGTTAATTTGCTGTGAACTAATCTGAATGTGTGTGTGTGTGTGTGTGTGTGTGTGTGTGTGTGTGTGATGCCTGTTTATAGCCGTTTTTCGGACAAGTTGCTGCGTACGTTTCACAGTGAATATATGTTAGCCATTCCGGTAAATTTGGTATCAAGTATAGTGCTCCCACCTGCTACATTGTGGGGTTCTTATGCTCCATGCATTTGTAATATTACGAGGCAGGCCTACTACCGTACGTTGTTGTACGGTTATGAACGGACAATCGTTCTACCTCATTTTTTTTTTAAAATTCCTTTTATAGTAAGGCACATATTACCGGTTTTCATTTGCCCTTTCACTTTAGCCATTATGTGCCCGGACCGATTTTGAAAGCTCGCCGTTTCTTTTCTTCTCCTCGTTTTGTCTTGCAACAGGCACGATCGCATTTAATGTTCGAAGAAACTCACAATGCAACCACACAAGCTCGCTCTTTCCACTTCACTTTTTAGATTGTCTCCAACGGGATCGACCTGCTCGTGTGAATCTAACACAAGCACTCTTTTTTATCAGACTGACGAAACATAATTAACAATAACTCACGCTCCCTTTGCTGGGGGTTGGAAGGTATACGCAACTCCTCAACTTTCTTAGGGACGTGCCGTTAACCTACCGGCAATGTACTTTGGTGTAACGGCAGATGGTATAACCGGTGTGTATCAAAATAGCGCAGCTCAAGCCCTTCATCGCTTTTCTTCTTTTTTTTTTTCTAATGTACCGATACATATACGCATTTATAGTGTCTAGCGTTGCACTGCGTATTAGAAAGTCGGCGTAAAATTGCCAAACAAAAAGTCTACATAATGAGCAAAAAGAAAAAAAAAAGTCTAAATTGGAGAAGTCGTGGTTTAATAAAAGAAAAGAGGTAATGTGCTTTGGTCTGTTATAAACATTCTACGGATTTGTTTGTTAAAGAGATTCGACTTTAACCCTTTCCGTTTCACCTTGATATACGGTCTATTAACTCATAGAACATGAGGGGAATGTTCATGCGCAATGAATTCTTCAAGTATTTTTATATGGTGATTTGGTTCAGAGAAATCCAGGAACTTAGTGCATACGTCATCTCAAAACGTAATAATAATAAAAAACAAAGAAAACAAGGGACAAAGTTGGAAGCGTATAGCCACAGTCTCATTCTGTAACCCGATGTTACAAAATGCAATAGCTTTCCCGTTCATTCATTCATAAGCCACTGACCATTTGCGATGGTGGCGCCAAGTTGCAATCCTCCGCTGGCCAGGGGCGAGTGCAGGAACTGGAGCCACGGGTGCGCCAGCATCGCGGCTGCGGCCGCCAAGCCACGAGACGTCGCCACGCCGCGACGACGACGACGACGACGACGCCGTCAGCGCGTCAGCTCCGTCGGGGTCACCAGTCCCACCTGTCGAGTCCTCGTGCTCCCCGAAGAGGTCCACCCACGGGGGACACCAAAGCACGCACACACTCACGCACACACCTCCCCGGCGCACCGACGGCGGCGTGTCCAGCGAAGGCAGCGCGACGGAGGACGTCGGGAGGCCGAGCGGTTCGACGCCGAGGTCCTCAGGACGCGGGGGCGACGTGGACGGCGACGGTCGCGCGACGGCCCTCGCCGCTGGACCCGTCCTCTGATTGGCCGCCGGACGGGGACCGGGGGGCGCCCAGGGCTGTCACGTGCGGCGTGACGTCACGCCACGCCTTCGGCGCGACGTCGGGGACGCGGCTTCCTTCCGGGAGAGGGCGAGGTGACCGACGGCACCGCCGCCGCACCGCTGGCTGCTGCGCCGCTCGGACGCACCGCGACGGCCGCGACGCCGCCGCCGCGGGGCCACCCGGCAGTTGCCGCTGCCCGCCGCCGCCGGGTGCGGGGGCGCTGCGGGGGTCGCGGGGCGAGGGAGCCGAGGGAAGAGGCTGCGGAGGGGGATCTTCCTGCTCCGGGGAAGAGCTCTCGGCTGACCGGCTGACTCCCGTGCTGAGCGGCTAACGGATGCTGGACCGCCGATTGCCCGCTCGCCGGAGAGAGGAACCCTCGCGGGCTGAAAGAAGGATCCCGGAACCCGCACTGAGCTGTACGCGATGCTGACTGTCAAGTTTGGCAATGAATGACTTTCAGGAAACTATCTCTCGAATTAAAGAATTCGTTGTTCCGCTTCTCGCCTGTCATTTTTTTCCAAACTGGGAATAAATCTTGGCTGCCTTGCACGAAAGAAGAAATATAAAACAATCATAGTGTCATCGTGACATCTCGCGCTGTCACAAAGACACGATGGCTCCGGGGCAAAGCGCAGGCCTCCCCTGGTTTCGAATCTCGGCCGAGGGGCCTGTATCTGACGGAGGATATCGGTTGCACGTCAAAACATCCCCAGGTTGTCAGAATGAATCCTCCGTCCTTCGCTGGGGCATGTGAGGGTGTCCCTCGTTGGCTTAACACGTAAAATCCCCACATTTGACTTTTTCGTGTCCATCGTCTAATTAAGCCGCGCCGGCACGTGATTTCTGTACAGCACGCATAGACCGCGACGTTTCGTGTTATGGTCGGCACTCAAACTCGGGTCACGTGCCGTATAGGTTATCTAGCACTCCAACGCGTGTCAGCCTTTAAACAACCGAAGCGCTGCCAACTTCAGCTTGCTTCCGCTAAGTAGGGGTTATGGACAATTCGTTTTCGAACGTGCTAGAGCCCATTTGCGTGAGCAAGCACATGTTTTCGGGTCTTCACTGTACGACGTTGGACTTCGCACGCCACCCGACACTTCCTGACAACTACCCAACCGCCCGTTTTCTTGAGGAGCACGCAGAGAACGTGACACTGCTATTAGCGGAGATAGCGCTGTGCTCTGGAGAACAGTGATGGAATCAGTAGACTTTTTCAAATTATGAAATCTGCGTCTCGCAAGTGGATACTCTGAATATAACACGCACGAACGTAAAGGATCCGAGTTATATGCGGAGGATTGGAAATGCACTTGTAAAATCAATTGGACACTATTTTCCTTCATTGTATGGCATGGAGTACCTCGGCATAAGCAAACGATGGGGTCTTTACCCTCGCTGGATGTTTGAAAAAAAACCCGAGCGGACCAGATTTATGCCTAAAAGAAAGGACACATGCACATGTGTGCGCACGTGTGTGTGTGTGTGTGTGTGTGTGTGTGTGTGTGTGTGCGTGCGCGCGCGCGCGCGTGTGTGTGTGTGTTTGTGTGTTGGGGGGGTTGAACACTCCACGAAGTTTCTTCGTTGCTACGCGGTCACCAAGCTACAACACCTGTACCTTGACCCACACCGTTGAAGTAACGAAGTTGCTTTGAGGACGGCATATTTCGTATCACCTTAAAGGCCAACCTACAAAACGTTTTTCCGCAGGATAGCAAAATCCTCCTCACTATCCTTCCCATTTCCTCCTCTCCAACTGCTATCTTGACAGCGGGAAAATCTCTTTCTTGCTGGATCTTGGGGTGGATAAGCTGGGATAAGATGCCGTCTTGCCAGCCCCGACAGAAGGTGTCCCTCTTGGTGTATACGAGATGATGGTCCGCTTTTGACGCAGGCTGATGGGCCCCATCAGCTCGTGGCGTCGGCTGCGTCTAGACTTAAGGTGAAACTTGGTGTTATAAACGCGTCCATCCCTGCCTTTATTTTTCGCCGCCTCAATTTCTTCTTGAACATGAGCTTATTTGGCTGTTGTTTGGTTCTGACATAAGTATGGTTTAAAGGGGCGTGCGAATATTCAACTTTCGAATTCGAACTGAATAATGATTGGCTAAATAGTGCAATTCGTCTTTCAGATTCCCAGTATTCGATACGTCAAATAATTCGATAGGCCTGTGAACATTTTGTTTTATTCAAGAATGATGTTCTTACGATGAAGTGGTTCTCGCGGGCCTTTGTTCGATATAAAGCAAGCCTGCATTCAGAAGCGTTGACAGTGAACCATTACGTAATAAACTAGTTTGTTTCTCGTCTTCCTCGAACAAAGCAGTCATGCTCCCAGCTTCCTGGATGCGCTCGACAGAATTCTTATTTTAATAAAGGATATTACGTCTCCTGCAACCAACTCTTTGTGCTATAAACCCCTTGTCGGTTGCTACGAACTTAAAATAACAAATTGTTATCAAAATACAGAGAGCAGCGACAATGGAACCGACCTCTTCCGCCAACCCGTCGCACCCTGCGCGACGTTGAGCGAATTAACAAGGCGACGTGGCACAAGACGTCACCCGATTCAAACTATTCAGCCATATCCGTTCATTCATCCAGCACGTTGCGTATATACACGTGGATGGGTGAACACATCCGTCAGCGGTGTACAACGTTGGCTGTGTCTTTAGTTTGTCATTCAAGTATGGTCATTATTAGCGTTTTTATTCGCGCTAGATTTTCTTCTTTTGCTGTGTCCTGCAAGAGAATAAACAATAAAAAAAAAACGTATGAAAATATTCTCTATAGGGCATTTTTATACGTATTTTTTAGTCCTGTGAAGATTGAGAATAAAAGTTTCGGTATTTGTAATTGATTTGAGATTCGACTTTTCTTTTTACACTATAACGACACCATTGGATTTGAAATTAATTTGAGCTGAAAGTTTGCCATTCGCACACCTAATGTTATAAATTCCCCTCGAACCGTCCAAAAAAAAAGCAAGAAAAAAAAAAAAAAAACTGCTGGTCGGCTTTGGTAAGGTTCGCAAGATCAAATACCTCAAACTTCGCTGGTCTTTGAATAAACGAAGATTTGTGGAGAGATGGAAGGTTTACAAATACCCAAGCGCCATGGATGCACACCAACCTTACTGTTGCAAGAGGAACCGATACATAGTGAACGGACGATGAGAGTAACTTGTCTTTATATTTCTTTCACATCATCAAAAAGCATGAATGGTTTATACGAGTGGCGTCCAGGAAACTTCGTCGCAATGCCGTCTCCGAGTTTGGAATAAAAACGAGAAAAGATTGGTAGAGTGAACTCGAAGTACTCGGCCCGGTGTGACTTAAAATTGGCCGCCGTTTGAGCGCTGCCGCTTATGATCAGGCGCGACTGCTGCGTTCTTGCCGACTGCCCCCGCTTGAGCGAAGACGCGGAATCTGGATTCCAACTCTTTTTGAATGAAGAGGGATACGGCGCCGAAGAGAGGTCCGCGAGCGGATCTCGGCCGCAAATTGGCCTTCCGCCGCAACCATCCGGAGAGCCGACGACGATGAACTTGCTGCTGCCTTTGATGCGCAGGGGCATACCGCAGTTCGGCTGAACCGTGAACCGACGCCTGTGCCTCTTCGGAGGTGAGTAACTCGGAGGTCCGTTTCCCCAAAATTGCTTCCGTACCGCCATATTATATTAAGAAATATATAACTAGCATAAACATTGTGATACTACGTCAAGATCCCCCTTCAAGCAGGCGTCACGAACGAGGGAAAACAGGTGGTTCAGTGCGCGTGTACAATCGTCCCGTTCAAAAGAAATAGTTCCGTTTGTGTGGTTGTGGCGAAGGTGTCAGTCCATTCAAACACAACGAGCTACGCGCGATATTGAGGATATGCGTTTTTGTTTAGCGTGAATTCGGACTGCTTAACCATTGACAGTGGTCGGCACGCCTACGAGTCAGTGGCCGGTCACCAAAGAGCCGGGGACGCAAGGCGAGTAATGAAATAAAATTTTGCGTTAAAAAGAACGCAGTATATTTGTCACTAAAGAGAAACACTATCATTTCAAAACATAACGTTCTTCGAAATGTTATATTGATCTTGAAAAACGCGGAGCCCTCAATATGACGCAACCTTTGAACGTCATGTCTGAACCCAGAATTTAGTTTTCCTTTTATTTGTATACGGACAAGAACAAGCGCGCATCCAAAACTGGCAAAGAAGTAAGTTGTTTCTTGCATAATGTGTTAACAAAGTGAAATTTATATTGGATGCGAATGAAATTAACCACATTGTAAATGATAGATAACACCACCCTCTCAAAACAACGTGCCCAGTAACGTAATTGTAGTGAAATCGTTAGACATTGCTTGCTGCGATACATGACGTAATGCTGCGAAATTTTAAGGGGGAGGGGGGGAGACCTGTAAACGGTTGATTTATTGTTTTTTCACGTCCAGAATAGCAAAATACCAAGCCCTCTATGGTTCTTATGACACCATCACTCTGCTTTAAACAGGGATATGGTTTGTAATGTTTGTAAAAGTGAATTTGAATCCATGCATCATTTTTTTTAAACATACTTAACAACTGACAGGATGTGTTCATGGGCCGAAACTGAAGGTAACACAATTTCACCACGTTGTAACTCGACGACCGTCGAAGAAAATTGCGATCTTTCTAAACATCCGCATCCATCTATAGCGCGAAACAATGAAATTAGTTGCCCTTAAAATTATGATAAAATTGGGAAGCACAGAATCAGTCGTGCGTGCGTTATGCTTGCGTTATGATTTGTTATGCTTGGTTATGGGAGTGTTGCGTGGTTTTGAATGCGCTGCACACACGACGTATGCTTTTGTGTTTTTCTGGTTTATGCAAATGATTGAGACAATTTTAAATTTGTTCAGTGGTGGAGTGCGTCACGAGCATGCTCTCGTGAGACGCGTTCCTTGGGTTCTGCTTTTTTCGTGAGTGCGCCTACAGACCATCTTTCGAAAGTCCCGTGCCGATTGTTAGAAGATCGAAACCACTCCACAATGTCGGAACAACTGCATAGAGGAACGTGCAAGTCATTCCATAAGATAGCGAACGTCAGAGCGCGCTAATCGCTAGGAGCCGACAAGCCGATCAAACAGCGTCGAAAGTGCAAGGTCACTTCGCTCATCAACTTTTTCTGTGGGTGTGTTTTTTCCAGTGTGCCGTGACGTTGTGGTTTTAGTCCGGCATTTTGCAGGGATTCCAACGCTGCCAATAGAGGGCAGTATTTCGAAAGGTGTCTAATGTGCTTTGAATTCTTAGTGCTTTTGGATTGCGAGGAGCCCCTTCTGGTAACGGAAGTGATCGCAAAGGTTTATCGCGCCCTTTACACTATCTACGGACCACTGTCTGAAGTTGTGACGTCATACGGCCGTTGAGATATCCTTTGGTACGTTATGCATGATCTACCCCGTGATGTCGTGAGTCCATGTGGGGAGCTACGCTTCGTCATTAGGAAGCCAGCTGCGCGCGCCGACGGTCGCCTGAGGTCTACCGTCTAAGCCACCTGGACTGGATGAAGTATGGACAAGTATGCTGAACTAAATATGCTGGACTATGTATGACTCGCCCACGACGGTCGCCTGTGGACTAAGTAATATAAAGTTATAGGGAACCGTTTTTGCACTTCCCATACGGTACAATGGGCCCCCCCCGCTAAGCACCGTGCAAGCGCTACAACAGAAGACTTTCATAGGCGCTGTATGGGGTGTGAAAAAACGGTTCCCTAAGACTCCCTGTGGAGTCGCCGCACACGGTCGCCTGCGGTCTAGATGCACTGGACTAAGTATGACACGCCGTCGTGACTATACTATACCTCTTTTCACCTTAAGTCCAGAGGCAGTCGACGCTGCCAGTTAATCGGTTAAGCAGAAAAAAACCCAATGACTTGCGCTTTTGACGCTGCTAAAACGAAGTACAAGCGTGCTGGACTAAGTATCACCATGGCCTCCTCTATACTGACAAAGCCTGGCAGATCGCCACGAGACGCGGCCGCCGAAAATGAAAAGGTACAGCGGCAGACAACGGATGAGAGGAGAGTCATGTAACAAGCGCCCCTCTGTGGCGAGACGCCGAAACACACTTCTCCCGAGCGATGGAATGTCCGCTCGTGCTCCTCGCATTCCTCGCGCTACCGCTTCTTTTCTCGAGTTTGAAAAAGATGTTTCGGGTCCTCGCCGCTGCAAAATCTGTGCGCTGACTACAGGTTCCCCGAGAAATGGTCTGTGCTACCAGATCCTCGCGCTCCAGTTCCGCGACCGGGCACTCTATCGCTCCGTTGTCGAACTGCCAGGTTTTGTAAGTATAGAGGAGGCAATGGTATCACTGATTAGGGACAGGCGCGTGCTACCGCCGGCGGCAAGTCATTTTGAGTCCAGACGCTTAAGCTCTTTTTCACCTACTGGTGGCGCCGAGCGAAGACGTCAGACGGCGGATCCCATGGTCCGAAGTCCGATTCCCGCTGAACCCCTTCATGAACCTCTTTGAATGCAGTTAGTAGTGTCCAGTTACAATTATTAACGAACTATTATGACTAAGTGTGTCTCCTACGTGCTTCGGACGGTTGTGCGTTGCCTGCAATGGGCTAGGCATAATTTATGCTGACACGGCCTATGTGTAGCGCTTTTTCGTCACCCTCGAACGTGACGCTTCTCGCGTGACGTCCACTCTAAAACGCACTGCGTTAAAATTGTTTCCGGATGATCGGGAGATTTTTCGCAGTTGAGTGGTAATTAATTCGTGCACACAGCGCGAGAATGTTAGTGCGAACAACCAATCACAAGTTTTTACTGCATGTACTCTAAGATCGGCATGTCGAATTAACAACAAGGTGTGTGGCGGAAGGACAGCCACCTAAACGAGGAACATTTGGTGGCCGACACAGAAAAGAGCCGCTGCCGTGATAGCGATAATAGTGCCGAGCAGTGTCCAATCTAGTCAGAACGTGGGAAAATAAGTTATAGAGGGTCGTGTTTGGGATTTTCATGGCATTTCTTGCAAACAGGTAAATTAACTTCCGAACTATTATTTTTTCAGGAGAGTGTTCCCCGGAGGCATTCTGGCAGAAAAATTACAACCGCCCCCCCCCTCCCTCCCCCCCAAAAAAAAAAATTAGTTGCAGAGCACACTCGACCCTCCGACAGCTTCTTCCATTGTTGCATAATCTTAACAAAAATAACAAAGAAACTTGCGTACATCTTTGTTTTGGCACTGTGTCTTCTTATTTTAAAACAATGATTCGTCCGACTTTAAACATAGCACGATTTTGTAAATAAGCATTTTTGTTAATATCCAGTCTGCCATTAAATATTGAGAATAATATTTTAAGTCACAATTTGCTCCGCCAAGCTAAAAGCAATTCCCAGGTTAATTTTTTTTATGTCAGTACAACTATCTTTTTGTTAGTATCGTCCCAGAACAAACCTCGCTGCCCTATTTTGAATTTATTTATAGTTTTTCAATTATATATTTTTGTGCAGCATCCCATACAACACATACATATTACAGAATTGGTCTAACACAGGTCAGATATGCCATTTTTTTTAAGTTGGTTTCGGAGCATTTCAAACTTCGCTGAATAAAGTGCAATACCCTGCCAGCCCTCAAGACAACGTCGTCGACTTGAGCGTTTCATGGTCGTTCGACAACGTAACACCAAAATATTTGTACGTACATTATGTTTCGCAGAAGTCGTTATTCAAACTGTATCGAGTATCAATTTTCTTCTTATTCATAATAAAACTTACATGGACACACATTTCGGATTCGAATTCATCTTCTATTTGCAACACCAGTTTTCATCACGTATCATGTCACTTTGTAATTGTTCTGCATCTTGCTCACTGATAATGACTTTATACAAAACACAGTCATCGACAAACAGTCTTATAGGGGATGTTATTTGGTTTTAAATGTCAATAATGTAAATTAAAACAAGAGTAGTCCTGGGGGACTTTCATTTATTTCATTTCATTTATTTTTCCCTCAGGGCCCGAGGGCATTACAGAGGGGAGTGGGTTACATAATATAAAGTAAATCTAAGATATGCACATGAAACAGAACAAGAAAAATAACAATAGGTTAGTCAAATTCTGGAATATAAATATTGGCAATACAGTTTTTAAACGCCACACCATCGGAGATCGATACCGCAGAGGCTGGAAGGTGGTTCCAGTCAAGAGTGGTGCGAGGTATGAACGAACTATGAAAAGATGTAGTTTTACACGAGGGTACGTCCATTTTATGTTGATGATCGAGACGTGACGAGATGTAAGGTGCAGGCGTTAGTAACCTTTCACGTAGTAAAGGGTTATGATGGTATAGCTTGTGATACAGGCATAAGCGAAAAATTTTTCTGCGCAAAGCAAGCGTTGGCAGTTTTAGGCCCAATTTCATTGATGTTACGCTAGCGATGCGGTGATAATTAGTGAGGATGTAGCGAGCAGAACGGTTTTGGACCGCTTCAACTGCAAGGGTTAGTACGTCAGTACCGGGGTCCCAGATGGAAGAGGCATAATCCAGTTTTGAGCGAACGAGTGTTTTGTAGAGAAGTAATTTTAGCGACACAGGAACTGTTGAAAAATTCCGTTTTAGGAATCCGAGCATGCGGTTAGCATTATTTGTTATGTATTGGATATGAGAATCCCAAGAGAGGGTGGATGAGATATGAACGCCTAGATATTTATAACATGAAACGTGCTCTAAAGAAACATTGTTAAAAAAGTAGCGAGGAGTGTCATTTTGGACACGGGAAATCTCATTACTTTGCATTTGTTAACGTTAAGCTGCATATTCCACATGTTACACCATTCTAACACACTGTTAATGTCTGACTGAAGAGAAATGACATCTAAGTTATTAGTTACTTCACGGTATATTACACAGTCGTCGGCGAATAAGCTGATTGAGGACGAGACACTGGCGGGTAGGTCATTTATAAATATAAGAAATATATATAATATAAGAATATTACGTTGATGTGGCACTTTAGGTGCCACATCAACGTAATCAGACCGTTTGTTATTCAAAACCACACACTGAGGCCGCTGGGACAAATAAATTTCTATCTATTTTATAACAGTTCAACCTAAATTGAGCATCCCAAGTTCCTGGAGAAGGAGCGAGTGTTAAAACGTGTCAATTGCTTTCCGGAAATTCAACAAAATACAGTTCGTTTGTTTGCACTCAACAACACAAGATATCAATCCGCGAAAAGTCTCTGGAAGCTACAACAGCTTGCAGAGACTTTGCAACACGTTTTTTATTCACAGATAACTTGTCACAGTAACGTAAACAATTTGATTGAGCAACACGTTTTTTGTAAGGGATTGTCTTGTGTTGTACAAGACAATCCCTTACAAAAAACGCTGTTGCTCAATCAAATTGTTTACGTTACTGTGACAAGTTATCTGTGAATAAAAAACGTGTTCAATGATCTTACATTAAATAGACGTTAATGAAATAGGTCTGTAATTTGGGACGTCCTGCTTAGAACCGCCTTTGCGGATAGGTGCAACGTAAGCACTTTCTAGTCACCTGGAAGAACGCCAGTTGACAACGACAGGGTACAAATTAAGTATAAATAGGGAGGAATTCATTGAGCGTATCGCTTTAGAACACGAGGTGAAATGCCATCAGGATGTGCAACGTAAGCACTTTCCAGTCACCTGGAAGAACGCCAGTTGACAACGACAGAGTATAAATAAGTATAAATAGGGAGGAATTCATTGAGCGCATCGCTTTAGAACACGAGGTGAAATGCCATCAGGATGGTGCAACGTAAGCACTTTCCAGTCACCTGGAAGAACGCCAGTTGACAACGACAGGGTACAAATTAAGTATAAATAGGGAGGAATTCATTGAGCGTATCGCTTTAGAACACGAGGTGAAATGCCATCAGGACGGTGCAACGTAAGCACTTTCCAGTCACCTGGAAGAACGCCAGTTGACAACGACAGAGTATAAATAAGTATAAATAGGGAGGAATTCATTGAGCGCATCGCTTTAGAACACGAGGTGAAATGCCATCAGGACCACTGGCTCTGGTTTTATCGAAGTTCTGCAATAATGCCTCAATGCCACTTACGCTAAATTCAACTGATTGCATTTCGGGGGCATCGCCTACGTACAAGAAATAGTTGTAGCTGCATTCAAGCCAAAAAAAAAAAAAACAACAAGAAAGAAAAACAAAAACGCACTGAAAGTAATTATTTAAGCCCGTGGCTTTCTCGGCGTCGTCTAAAATTACCCGGTCATTTTGAACAATTTATTGATTCCTATGGAATCCGAACACAATTTTTGAGATATTTAAAAAAAAAAGAAATCTTGAGAGTTAGTTTTCATGTTATCATTGAATCTTTGGGAGTATATTGGGTCCTTGCGCCCCTAATATTAAAGTCGTATTATTTTTCTAACTTCTGCAAGTGCGTATCACTCTTGCTTTTTTTTTGTACCTTATAAATGCTCACCTTTTTCGTTTTCCTTAATCCATGGTTTCTTTCGTTTCGTCAACCTAGTGGAATATGTACTTGGGATGCATTTTTCGACAAGGTCAAGCAGCTTACTTTTGAACAGATTCCATAATTCGTGGACGTCAGAATCTTCTGCTTGGCATTCAATAACGGGCAGATGATCACGCAGTGTCTTAGAGATGCCACCGTAATCACCTTTTTCTTAAATAAAAGCCACTCTCCTTGACGCGTTTGATTTTTGTTTATTGTTTTTTTTATACTTGCAACGAATGCGTGGTGGCCACCTATGCCTGGAACAGTTACGACAGAGTTAATCATGCTGGGAAAATTCGAAAACAAAAATGTGCAAGATATTATCATTTCGAGTTGGCTATTTACACATTGCAAAAGCGCTAAGGTATCTACAATTCGCAACTTTCAGCGATGGTGGTACCGCGGTGTGAGCATCGCACTCCTCCCTAGCTCTTGGATTGGCGGCTGAACATTAAAGGTGCTTACTTATACCCTCCTGACGTGAAAAACTAAAGTAAGGTTTTAATACCACTCGTATATAGCGAAAGTAAAATTACTTACGCGTTGCAGACCCGGCCTCGTACTGCTGTTCTACGACGATCATGCAGATGACAACCATTTTAATAGGCACCAGTGCGCCCCCTATAGGTCGTGAAAGTTGCGAATACTTTTCATTTCCAGGTTAGCTCGGCTGTTAACCTTGCATTGGCAAATTTCGTTTTGCCAATTTAATTCAAGAAAGATTAAAATCACCAGGAAGTAAAAGTCTGACCAGAGGCCTCCGATATTGTCTCATGCAATAATTGTAACGTGTTTAGATTTAAATCGGGTAGTCAGTGGAGCACACCGGCTGCGAACGACGAACCATCCGCCCAAGTGATTCTAGACCAAACCGATCTAACGTCAACGTGCCACAGATATAGCAGGGATGACTTCAATGAAGAAATGATCATTGGGAACCCCCCCCCCCCCCTCCCCCATAAGACGAGGCCTGTCCTTAAGATAAGCGACATAATCTTTCAGAAACACCTCGCTCTCAGCGATATGAGGTATCACCACGACTCTCTTCCAAATACAATATCAGTTTTTTTAAAAATTCGAATAGCCGAGCAAATTCATCAAATATATTTACAACACTTCCGCAGTTTACTATGACAGCGATTAGTTCATGTCGGAAACATTTCTTCGACTTGATGGTGCGTCAGAAGTTCTTTGCTGGAACAACTTCTTCGGTCTCCTTATTCCACGTGAATGCCTTCCCATTACTTATTAGTTCGTCAAAATTTAGCTTCACCTGGTTGGTACTATCTTTCCTCTTTTCTTTTGCGTGTTCCCAGAACCGTAATCGCATTTTTCTCAAAAACAAAATAAAAAATAGCAACTTTTGAAACAATTTTTCAAGCAAACGATGGATATCTTCGAAATAATATTGGAAGTTAGAAGTCTTAGTTAATAAACGGACCCCAAAAGCCAGGAAATGCTACAGGATTGAGCAGTCTCGCACGGTATACACATTCCACGGTAACACACATGACTGGTTTTAAACTTATCTGAGCCTCGGAAGTTTTCCTGGCTTTCTTAAGCATCTCAATTATCAACTGCCTTTCTGTCCACAGTAGAGCATCAGCTTCACCTATTAAGCACTTGGTCTTAACGAGAACACGACGTCAAGATCATACGGGTCCGTGCCGTTCCCTATAATTGTGTGTGTGCCTGACCACTATAGCCGTGCGAGTTTTTCTGAAAAAAAAAAAAAGCGGGATGACAGCGAGTTTTCAGCACTATTGTACGTTTTGCTATCTCTGCAAACCTAACCCCCCCCCCCCCCCCACCTTGGTGAACCAAAGTGAAACCCGAAGCGTCTTTGTTTGGCTTCTACCATGGATATATTTATCTTGCAGGTGTAGGATTAGAACACATTCAGCTATGTTCGATATGGATTCAATACTAGAGCTGCCAATATTGCTCTTCTCAGCAGGAGTTCGTGATATAAAAAAAAAATAATACGACAGACATTACAGCATCCTTTCGGAAAACCGTAAACTGACAGAACAAAAATAAAAAGAATGACTACACCCTTATCATGAGAGAATTAACTGCGCCAATTCGCTCGTGAAGATTTGATAGCTCCTTGTTCAGAAACAGTTTTCGTTTAGTTAGGATTCTGTAACTCCGTGTGCAACACTGCTGATTTCATTTCGCCCGAATATGTATAAACAGATATTCACCACACACTCAAAACAACTAAACTATTCTCCACCCAGCCTAATAAAAAAGAAATAATAAAAAAAAAGCCAGAGGTTAATGAGCAACCGCCGGAAGGCTCGCGTTTCGATTTCTTTATTCTAAGCACCCGGAAGGTTCCAGAGCAAAAAGATGATGCAGGAGCCACAGCGGCAGGACTTCATGGCTGCGCGTCTATTTTTGGGGACGAGCGCCACGCAGGTAACGGCACCAGCGCCGGCTGTAGTAGCAGCCGTTGCGGCGCGTTGCACTCGGCATAAATTTTCCGGGCCGCGAATCTTCCGCCGACGCCGATTTTGTGGATGTCTTCGCAGCAAGGGCGCAGGCCGGCCGTCTAGCTTGCACGACTCTGGCAGTTAACGCTCCGCTGAGCTGAATGCTCGCCCTCTTTTGGTCCTGTCTTTGCGTGTGTGTGTGTGTGTATGTGCTCGTTCGTGCATGCGCGTGTGTGCGTGCATGTCTGTGTGTGTGTGTCTGTGTGTATGGGGTCTGCATTGTTTCGTCCTTCTCAGATGTGTTTGCACTACGTGAAATGGACACATTCTATGATATTTTGTAATATTTGTTTGTATTTTAGTTTTTTTTTTATTTCTACAAATAACTAAATTGGTGTTGATCGTAGGTAAGCTGACGTGCACGCATTCGGGGTTGAGTTTTTGACAGGACATTGACACTGTTCCAGCTGCGCTGTTGATTCGTGAACTTGCTGACAGTCAGAAGCTCCGACCATGTTAGCTGAAAGCATCTTCCGAAATATGCCGCCTTGTTTAGCATTCACAAGAGTACGCAGTAAAGGCTTCGGGTTGAAATATATGTAAGACGACTAGGTGAAGATGTGTTCTGCGCACTGGCGCGCCACTTGCGGAGCAATGTTTCAGGTTGCTTCTAGTCTGGTCGCTGTCCCAGCGCTAAATTCAAGTTTATTTGCAGTTGGCCACGTTGTAGACTTAAATCAGTGTGTTCTGGAGATGAGAGTAGGACATTGATATATCAGGGTGGCATAAAACAAACATCATCAGGAACACACACACACACACAAACACACACACACACACACTCACGCACGCACGCACGCCCACAAACACACAAAATTTGTTTGCGAATGCAAGCTGGCTTTGCCGCAGGCCTGCGGTGTAATGGGTGGTGCACCCTTTACAGAGCACTTTTATGTACGACTACTGGCTGAACTGGAGAATTGCTTTATTCCTCTTCGGAAGTTAGCAAATGGTGTTTCCGTGGAAGAGTATTGGTTTCGGGAGCTCGCCCTCCCTCTTAGAAGCATGGCTTGAAGCCCGTGCACAGAGGGATAGGGAGCCTTTGAAAACGGTTGGTTGCCACTCACCACTCTATATTAAAAAAAATAATAATGATCAAAGGGGGGACAAAAGCGGTTAATTCTGTTTGCTCTACCTCTACATCAAAAATTTGGGATTCCTGCTGCTTTATGTGTCTTTCCCTTTTGAAATCCTCCTTAGAGTTTTTCAGGGGTCGCGCGGGCATGAAGAGTGAGGCAAGATTAACGTTTAGCTTGTGCAGTTATTGTACCTGATGGATACCACCCGTATCCCCATCACTGCGCCGATTTTAGTCCGGCGGACGCTGTGTTCAGGCGCCAATCGTTTCTTTGGGCATAAGCTAAACTGAAGTGCATTATCAGCTTACACCTCATACCAAGTACAACTTAAAGGGGCAATGCAACGATTTTTGTACTTTGCGCAAATACCGCCCAGGACGAACCCCTGACGCCAATGAACTATGCAACACGCGATCGTTTTTCACCACGCGCAGTATCAGTCGCAGAAAAAAATAAAGAAAAACGAGCAGCGTTCACCTCCTCAACTCGCAGCCAGAACAAGCGGCCACCTGATCTGGAGCCGATTATATGCCGCCCATGTTAATCGTAGCCACGCGCTGGGGTTGGCAAGCCACAGGACACGCGCTGAGTTACAGACATTGTATGCCTCGGCTATTGTCGTCATCGCAGTGATTGGACACGGGCCACTACCCGAATGCTTCTCGAGCTATCAATTATCACGAGCCCAAATCGAGTGCCCATGCAATGCTCGGGTCCAATCTATGAGCCGCATTCAAATATCGTCCCTGGAGGATGCTGCTACCACCAGGGTACGTCATTAAAATGTGCGAAGGAGAGATTGAAAGAAAACGCATGCTTTTCTCCTTGAAATTACACCGCAACAAAGAGGTTTCTTGGTCACTGGCGTTGCGTGCGAGTGTACTTGGGTCCCACCAGTGCCAGTAAGCTGATACAAAGTGAACAACGCTCAAAACGAATATCGTTGCACCGCCCCTTTAAGCACGTTTTATCGTGTATAACAACACCACTGCAGTGCAACCACTCAAACCACCGCCATGATGATTAAGTTACAACTCATTGCCACAGACAAAACTCGAAAAAGGGAGGAAGGAGAGGGTTCGGTGCCCGAGTGTGCTAATTCATCGGAGGACGCTGATGGCACACCGGCGGTAAGCATCTTCAGCGTGCGAACGCGTTCGAACATCGAGTAGACAGAAAGGCAGCTATGTCTTTGCGTCTGCACACTAATCATTCCAACCCGGGCTGGTTGCTCTAACGTCCCTGCGTTCTCTCATCTCCCCCCCCCCCCCCCTGCTCCCTCAGTGTGTACTCGTTTTCCCTCCAGAAGTATAACAGCTCGTCTGTATACTTCGTTTCGCCTTACGATCGACCGCAGGGCGGGGTACGAGCCATCCCAGCTAACCCAGCGTTGTAAACGTACATCACGTGACCACGCGCCACGCGCGTTACTGCGCGACCTCCCTAAGGTCACGCGTGACACTCACACGATGGCCCGTAGCGTCCTCTGCGGTTTGTATACCGAGGTAAAACGAATTATGCTCGTTCTTGAATTGCACACACTAACGTATTCGTGTGACACCCCGTGCGCGCTTTACGCGTGCCCACATCGATTAGAAGGCAGGCAGCCCGTTTCTCTTTCCCCAGCGCTGGCTCGGTTCTCAGCGACCGTTCTTTCCTCCTCGGTCTCCTTCTTGACGCCCGTGTCGCTGTCTCCAGAGGAACCGGTGGGACGACACTTTCGAGGCGGTGGCGGCGTCGTGGGCCGGCGGACTGCGACGCTGTGGCGTCGGCGCCTGCGCAGTCCGGGTCGCCGATGGGGGGGTCCCCACGCCCCCGCAACGATCGCCGGCGACGACTGGCGACAGCGTTGGCGACGCCGGTCGCGCTGGTGACGCCCGGGGCGGACTCGGGGCTGGCCCTGGGCTCGCGGGAACGCCCTGCTCGAACTCGTGTGGCGACAACGGCCGCCCTTCTTCACTTTTCGGATGACGCCCTAACGGCCGAGGTCGCGGAGATAACGGAGGTTTGGGGTCCCGTTGCGCTCTACTCTGCTCGCTTTGGCTGATGGCAATGATAAGCCGTGTGGAATGCTAAAGTGTCATAAAAAGAACTTGATCTGTTACTTCTCGGATGAGCTGATAAAGCGCCGATCGTCGTGATGTACTATCAAGACTCTACTCCAGTTCAAGAACTCTACGTTGCTAAAGGGCATATGCTAATTGATGACTACCCTGACGATGGGACTCTATGCGTCGAGAAACCGAGAGTAAGGAGGAGACGAGCGCGCGCGGGGGAATGTCAGAACACCGAGCTCTGGTTCGAATGATTAGTGGGAAGACCTAAAACTAGCAGCCTTTGTCTCCCCTTCCCTAGTCGAACGTGTTAGAACGTGGAATGCCGACGTCCGGTGTTTGGCAATCGCAATCGAGCGCGTTCGACGAGTGCAGTGGAGACTAAACGCAGCTAGCTTTAGGTCTATCTACTAATCATTCGA
Source organism: Ixodes persulcatus (assembly GCA_013358835.2). NCBI lineage: Eukaryota > Metazoa > Arthropoda > Arachnida > Ixodida > Ixodidae > Ixodes > Ixodes persulcatus. The sequence goes on from JABSTQ010009761.1 coordinate 26,443, forward strand.
ACCAGAGCTTGGCGTTTTGACGTGCCCACGCGCTCTCGGCTGCCCCTCTCTCTGAGTTTCTCGGCGCAGACATATATGTGAAGTCAACGCTCAAGTGCGCTTTGGGGAGATCGGTGGCCGAGTGGGCTAGCGCGCACCAGCTCGGAGCACGTGGAGCGAAAGCTCGCGTTGCTTGAACCCATTGATCCTGGGTTCAATTCCCATCCCTTCCCGTGTCGATCTGGATGAGCACCGTACTGGCGTGCGGTAGGCTATGACTAATGCGTGGTGCACGTTGAAGACCCCAGGCCATCGGTTTTACTGCACTGACTAAATATCTCATCTACAGTTAAAACACCAGACGCACATGGAGGCTAACGTCAGTCTGTATATACATACACACAACACAATTATTAATAAGTGCGTTCTGAAATCGCTGAAAAAAATATCAATGTGTGCTATATCCTTTAAACAAAAACAAAAAAAAGTAGAAATGTGTGAATACCACTACCGGGCACGAGGACAGCAGGAAATGCTTCAGTGGATAGAGTCATTATGTTGTATATGTATGAATTGTACTGTGTGTTTGTTTAGACAGCGGGTAGTTATTCAGCCCCAATGGGCGTCTGGTATATCCGCTGTATATAAGAAGTTTAGCCAGTACAGTATACTGCTAGCCTGGGATCTTTCACGTGCATCACTCAGTGGTGATATACGACTCTCCATTAATGTTTTCTGAATGACGCCGCCATTTTGAGAAGTGCGGTACCGACACCGTCATCTAGCGGCTTAAAACTTCAAATACCGGCTAGGTGTGGTAGCACATAATTCTGGATAGAAAACTGTGGGTATGGGGAGAGCTTTGCCTAGACTTGTTGGGCTACGATAACTTCTCTGGAACGTGGCCGGTTGACTCAAGCTGGCTAATGACAGGCCATCACCCTGCCTCCTCAAAAGAACGAGGAGGAAGGCGGTGGAGTGTTTTGATTGAGTTGGCATAACAAAATTATATAAGGAGAAGTTTAATGTAGTCTACGCAAGTAAGCTCTCGGCATTTGATAGCGGCATTTTGGGTGGTGGCACGCAGACGTTTTCATACCCTTCACATGCCATGCTGCAATAGCGTACCTTGCAGTGATAACCTACCCAAAGCACCTGCACCGGGATGTAACCAGTCCTCTTGCCGTCGACCAAGTAGGCTTGAGCATTACCGTAATGATGCGTCTGATACAAAACCCTCGCGATTCACGCTCGCAATCGACTCACTTCGCAAGTAAGGATCATTGTGGAAAATATGAAGTTCAATAACATTGCAGCCACACTTTCGCTGCAGCTTCTTGTGTCCATCACACACTTTCAGCGATAAGTCTTGCGCTTGTTAGAATTATTTGTGCACCCGACGACTACGCAGTGATAGCCAGACAACCGTAAATTTTCGGAACTTATAACACGGTAAAAAGAAGCACTAGAAACTAACTCACGCACGACGTTTTTCTAAGCCTCTTCGCCGATACCCTTGGCTGTTGCATACCCTGTGTCAGCTGGCATTCCAAAAATGCACCGGGTCGAGAGTATGTCAGTTGCGTGCTGGTGTGAGGTTACGCGAAAAAGGTATACATATATTAGGTACGTCGAAATGCACGTGACTGCCTGGCAACTTAAAGGCAAGAGGGACGAGGCTTCAGGTATGATTTTTGTTTTTTGTTAGAAAAACAAAAAAAAAAGGTAAGGCCATCCTAATTGGTCTGATTGTTAAAGTACGCATAAAAGCTCTGTCTTCAGCGAATAATACTACGAATTTGTGCGGAAACTGACGCGTCACTGGAAGCTAAAGAATGAGGTAACCTACCACGTGAGGTTCAAACACTTCTACATAATCTTGGCCTCAGTGGAACATATGCAAAGAATCCGTATTGAAAAACAGACAGTGCACAGGACCACACCCTGAAAAATGAGGAGAGATATTTATCATGAGTCTCTTTTGAGGAACGTCCCCCAATCACTCTTGCTGAATATGCAGTGCGTCCCAGACACACTGCATGTTCAGCACCTCTGCCTTCCTCAAGTTCTCGGATGATGGTTCGTCAAGTTAAACCATGCACTCATGCAGCCCTCGAAGCTTTTGGATCACATAAACTTGCTAGAAAGATTATACCTAATCAAGATTTAGAGCCCGTTCGCCTCGTAAATATTGCCACAGCTTAGTTTTAACATATGAAATGCTTTTTATTTTGTACATCCGTCCGTCCGTCCAACCGTGCATTATCCGCTAAATTTGATGTGTCACGTTACCCATACACCAATTTAGCTTCCCCCTTTATTTTAAAGGAAGCACTGAAATCACGTGACCTCTACTGCAATCCAGTTTCCCCGCTAAACGTGGCGAGGAAATTGATTTCACGTAATTTGACGTCACAAGACCTATACATCAATTCAGTTTCTCTGCTAAATTTAGCGGGAAAATTGATGTCACGTGACATGACGTCACGTTAGCTATGACACCAATTCAGTTTCTTTGCTATATTTAGCGGGACAGTTAACGTCACGTCACCTTTGTACCAAGTCTGTTACCGTGTTAAATTTAGGGCTTAAATGAATCAAAATATAGGTCCTTCCATCCCCGATACGACTCTTGCTATTCTTATGAACGAATTTAAACGATCGCTCCTCAAATACTGCATTTCATGCATTACAGGACTTCGCAGATAGAGGTAACTGTCAATTTTTTACATTGTTTTTTTTTTTTTGCAATGTTTATTTTTTTTATGTCCTGTTTTTTTCATCTTAAACCAAGCTGCTTAGTAAGTCATATTCCTACTTACCTCGAGGTGTCTGGTGTGCACCCTTGTTCTTCGTGTTCGTTTTTTGCGCGCTGTGTCGATTTTACTAAACAAATAACAATCACTGTTCTCAAAACGTCGAAGCAACCTCATTACCGACTTCATCTTAGGCATGAACGTAGTTATGAAGCCACAAAGAAACGTGCTACCGATCACGCGGTATTGCAGAAAGTTGCGCGTGTTGCCCTATCGCTAATTTTGATTTGTTGGCGTAAAAATATATCAGTATTTTTGGCCTAGTTGAAAGACGCTAGAAAGCTAACCTGACAACCACATGACAAAGCATCGCTGCAAGTTGTCACATGACCTAAATATTAGCAACATTTTTATGAATAGCTGTGTGGCGTAATGCCTTGTGAGAATGAATCAATTAAAATGGGATCTAATAAACCCGGAAATCTCTGTGTTCTTGGCCTGAGCTTGCGGTCTGGCAAACCTCACACCAACTCCTCATGTGGCAAGACACCGTAATGCCAACGTTATAGGACTGCGGGAGAAACAGGGTTACACAGAGCGACACTGTTAACGTATAAGAGCAATCGGAGGTTCGATACACTTTTTTGTATATTCGAAAATACCTCAGTAATAGTATACTAGTCTGTTGGAAAGGGCGTATAGAGCACTCTGGCCCAATCGGTAACATTTGGTGTTCGTAAACACTCTTTTGAAATAAAATCGCAAATACACAAATACATAATTTTAGATGGACCCCAGTTCCATTGCACAAGATGACCGTATGACACGTAGCTGGCTTATTTCTTTAATTGTTTTTTTAGAAGAGGACTCCAATGACGGCTTAACGGTCATTGAACTCGGGCGTCGTCGTCTTCCAAGTCGTCGTCTTCGTCGTGCTTCAGAGAGCCGGGGAGTAATCTCCGAGGAGAAACAAACTAAAAGATGATCGACGGCGAGCTGTGGGAGCGGCTTCTCTCTGGGCGTCCAAGCGTTGCTTCTGCGGCCACTTTTGCACACACGCACAAATGGAGGAAAGTAGGCCTACGACGCAAATTCTTTGTTCGCGTGTGTCACGTCTCTTCTAGCTTCTTCAGTTATATGAGTTTGATTGTATAATAGGAAATTTATGATAAATTTCTTTCTTTATGTCTCTTTTTATAATTGTATTTTTGCCGCGGGGGTTCTAATTCTGGTTTGATTCTTTGACGAGAGCGTTTAAACTGATTCTCGCTCCTGCATATATCGCGATAGCAATGCACGTATGTAGGCTTATGAATTCAGTTTCGCCGCGCCGACCGAACACGTTTGGAGAACCGCTGGAGAGAGGTCTATGTTTAACACTTATACGTAGTAAACCAAACTGGAAAAAAAATGCCACGATCAAAGCAATACCGCGAATGTCTTTTTTTTTTTTTAAATCCTTGCACAGGCCGCTAGATTGGACAAAAAGACTAACCATCAACGTCTCCACAGCGAAAGAGAATCGCCAATGAGTTCGATGTCCAGCCGTTTACGAGAGTAAAATACGTTTTTTGTTTGATAATCGATCTGCGTACAAATAATAAGCGTGTTTCTTGCTTTTTTTTTTTTTGCTTACCCATTTTTTTTGCGCAGATTGTGTTTTTTTTTTTACAGATTACCCGAATCAAATTTTGATGGCACCAGCATTCAGGTATCAGTACACTTTTGACCTCCGCCGCGAATATCATTTCAGTGTAATTGCCAGTCTCCTTTTATTTTTCATTCTGGTCTTGGATTTTAAGACAACTAATCAGTGAGTCAATGCTTTTTTTCCCGTGATTGTGCTTGACTTTAGGACCGCCAGGGCAATAAAACTTATTACCTTTTGTTCGTGACGTATTCGATGCTGTACAACCAACACTGGGAATGCTCGCCTTCTGCATTCGCCTGGCAGGTCGCAACAACAAACAGGTGAACAGAATTGTGTCATTCAATACAACATATGTTTGCATCTTCTGTTACAGCCCTTACCATATTTCTATAATGTAATATTCGCCCGAGCCGTGAAGTGGTCCGTAGTGCTCCATTGAAGAAAACCACCCGTGGAATATGGCCGTTCGAGACCACACACAGTCCTTCGTCGGTATCAACCGCATGACCGACTGTTGGTTCTGTTCGCTGCCACCCAACGTCTCGTCGAAGCCCTTTCTTTATCGGAATCCAATGCTAGGTGGCACTGCCACGAGACAAAGTACAGACGAGACGATCATCGGCCATCGTTTCGCACTTGGCTTCCAAGCGCACTGCTCCTTGCTCACGGAGGAGTGGAGCCAGCATTGCAACGATCTTTACTGATTCTCTTTCTGTCCCCACTCCAACGACTCTTTCCCTCCGTTACGTTAGGATAATAACAAAGAGATAAGACAGCGCTAAGCTAAACAAATATATATATATATATATATCGGGCAGAGCGAAGGACGGCACAGCGATCCCAACGATCCCAGACACACGGCCCGACGCTCGTCGGTCGGGCTCGGCAATCTCTTATGGCCGATTTTTAATTCGATTATCGGCCGCGTTATGGCGCTGCTGTGCCGATTAGCTGTCACGTTGACCGACCGGGTGTGTGCGCCACACACCAGTGCCCCGAAAAAAAAAAAAAAAAAAGAAATGAAGGGGGAAGATAAAAAGGAGCACGTCCCACAAGAACAGAAAAAAAAAGCGGGACAGAAGAGTAAGGGGAAAAGCAAATTCAATTTTTGTCCGCTCTCGCGGTCGGTGTTGGAGCGGTACGCGGCACTGCAGTTGGGTTGCTTCTACAGGGCAGTCTCTTCCCCACCGGCGCCTCCTCGCGGCGTTGTATGTGCGCTTCTTCGTTATATGTGTCCGTTCTTTTACGTTCTGCTTCTTATTGTGGTCTACGTCGAAAAAGACGTGTCTGGTGATGGTGAAAGCGAGCGCACGACCTAGAAGCCCCGAAAGACAAAATATAAACAAAACAAGAAATGGTAACCGCGGCGGTTGGAAGTGATATTGCGGAGCACAGGCAGGCAGGCGGGTCCTGCCGCCAAGAGAAACGAATAAACGAGCTAGCGAACAGAGATTAAGAAGGAAAGAAAAAAAAAAAAAAACGAGAAAGAATATTAAGAAATGAACGCAGTAGTAAACGAGAAAAAGAAAGTGGGGAGGGACACGACACAAAAATGTGTATCGGCGTCGGGAAGCAAACTTCGGGGAGGGAAGAATCAAGGGAAAGAGGAGCAAAGTCGGGACGTGAAATGTGCCAGCGTGGTGGTGGCACAAACAAGGGTAGATAGGGAAGGCGGGAGTGGGAGAAGGGTGAATTGCGGGAGCGGGAGAGAGATAGAGCGAGAGAAGGAAAGGGGAACTGGCCACGCGACGCGGGAACCGCTGCTTCGCGTCACGTCAAATACGATGTGACTGCCGCAGGTTCCTTTCCCTTTTCCCTGTTTTGTTTTGCTGCCTCCGCTTCCTTTTTTATCACCTATAATTTTTTTACGGCTCGGGTAGCACGCGTCGCCCGTGTCCACAAGAAGACGAACTTACGTATTTCTCTTTTTTTTATTTTTTTTAGGCCTTTTGGTCCTCACGTTTTTGTACTTTTATTTTTTCTCTCGGAACGCCAATGAAAATTTAGGGAGTGTAGTAGGCGCTGGAAATATCAAATTGATGACATATATTTTTCCCTTACGGCGGTAAATTTCGAGGGCTTCGGCGCGAATGTCAAGTATGATAAGCTCGTGTTTTCTGATGTCAAAACCTTTGGAACTCCGGAACAAAAAACGTAAACGAAAACGAACAAAACGAGCAAACAACAAGCCGTCGAGGCGAACACCCCGGGCTTATGACTTATGATTTTATTTATTTCAACTATTTTAGTAAAGAAAAACTTGACTCTTTGGACACCACTCTCATCTTGATGCTTGCGTATTAGTAGGTCACAATTTGCGCGTTTGTTCTGAACTTTCAAAATTTTCTGAGATAGCCTCCTGCTTGACATTTGAACAAAAATATTATTGAATGTCACGTGACAAGTATTAGCGATAGTACTGTGAACGTCGCCGTCGTCATATTTTGGCATAATTTTTTATTTGCGTCTCCAACACTCTTAAAAAAAAGCTAGTAAAAAGCTAGTAACTGCAGCAGTTACTACCCCTTTCTGACCGTTACTACCTTTCACTAACTATTTACTACCTCAAACGCGCGATAGGTAGTAAAAAGTTAGCAAATGCCGCCGTTACTAGCCTTTTCTGACCGTTACCGCCGTTACTACCTCAAAGGCGCGGAGAAGATGGCGGCGCTTGCTTCATACCCGATTGCCAGCGTTAGCGACGTACTTGCTGTTTCGGATCGCAGGGGGAGGTATCCACACGCAATGGTAGCGTCAAATATTGTTTGAGGGGGCATGTTTAAGGGTTGGAGCTGACTTTAAAACGATCGCAGCCTCCGTACCAGCCCGACGTGGAAGCCAGCGCTGCAGCGAGCGCAGCAGCCATTGTTGATGCAATGGCCATGCGGCTTACTTACCTTCCTTCTCGTTTGCATTCGTTTGTGAGCGTTTATATTTTCCTTTTGGTTTTAACTGGAATGAAAATAGCCACGTAGCACACACTAAAACAAATAAAAAAGTTCATTCCGTTTTTTTATATTTTTTATTTCTGTATCTTTTAAAACTAATGTTTTTCTTTCACAAGAGACACTTGGCAACATTGTACGACAAGCAAGTTAGGGCCAGTCGGAGTTCACAAGACGCTAATTTCTCCGATGTCAACCTGCCGTTTTTGCCTTGTGTCTTGTGCAGTTCTCGTGTTCCCGTGTTGGAGTGCATAGTTAACGTTCGTGCGCTCGACGGGGCGAGTGTGTGCGTGAACCTGGACTGCTCTGAGGATAGTTCTAACGAGCTGGTACCGCTGTCACTGGATTGGGTTTCGTCGTCCAAGAAGCTTTTCTCTGCCTCCTCCTACTTGACACTGAGAACTTCCTCACGGTTTGTGTGTGCTCGGTGGTTGAATGATTCTGATTGAGCTGTCTTCGGTCGTGACAGTGCACTGTCACAACCGTTGATGTGCGTCTTAAATTGTGTATGTAGCTTTAGGACTAATGGAAAAAAACTGTTTTGGCATTCTTCGAGTCTTTCTGAATTTGCTTATATCTTCCCCAAAAACGCGAGCATTCGTCAGTGTACTACAAAAATTAAGATGCGAGCTGCACGCGGTAATAATTTTGTATGCATTTTTGTAGCGCGCACGCGAAAGGAATGCAGCTGCCGTCGTACGCCCCGTCAATTACAGCCTTCGTTCGCCGCGGGAGACGGCAAGAAAGCACTCTCTCGCCGACGGCGACCACGTTCGTTTTAAAAGCTGAACCGCATGTAATCGATTTAGCAAGCGACGAGACTATCGACGGAGACAGCGACGAGCGACGGCGATTTCTCACGGTCACCCGTCGCGTCGCTCGGTTTTGTTAATTTCTAGGAAATGTCGCTCATTGCCTTGGCAGCTTGTTCCCGTCGCTCAGGGTTGGGCAGAAATACTCAAAAAAGTATTTGGAAATACAAATACTGGAATACATTAAAATAGTAGCTAAAATACTGATACTAAAATACATCTGTAAAAATGTATCGCGATACATATCGGAAATACATTTTAAATAGAGGCAAAAAGTATTTGGAAATACAGATACAGGAATACATTCCAGGGAGGGCAGAAATACAAATACAGAAATACTGATACTGCAATACATTTTCAAATTTGTTTGAGACGAAAACTGAGATGAAGTTTGAAGTGGAAGTTTTTGATCCCGAAATTACTTTCCCGTGGTTTGCCTTGAAAATAGTTGTTTCGGACGACGAGAAGTCTTCAATGGACTCAAGAAAACGTTTCATCAAGGACTGACCGCGGTCCCTTCCCTGACATCTTGTCTTTCTTACGAGGGATTTGAAAATACTTCGACCTCTCAATAAATTATACGTCACCCTAAATCCCATGAATACGTCACCACGCCCCTGTTCAATAAGGACGCCCTTGTCAACATTGATCACATGAGGTCACGGTGGAATGAACTGGTATTTTTCATCTGTAGTTGTGGCCTTGAACATTAAACTTTACCACGCTGCTGTATGAAAGGACAATACATACTTTCGTTGTGAGTTACCTGGTTGAAGATCGTGCAGGCAGTGTCATTTGGAATTTTTGAGAATAGTGGACCACTTGAAGCATCCTGGAACACATGTCTTAAAAAACGATATGGTGGCATCTCTGCTGTGAAGGTTCCTCCTGCCGACCCTCCGCCACCGGCGCATGGATTGCGGTCCTCAAGTTTCGCATCATCCAAACAGAGACCTCGTGAATTGCGACCTGATATTGCCGGCACAGGTGCGAGCTCTCCGAGAAACAGCGAGTTCGAGACGAGTCGCAGGTGTACGAAGTCTGAGTCGGCACAGCGAGGCCACGTCTGACCTCCTTCCTGGGTGTCGGATCACCAGAGCAGCGGGTCATGTTTACGTCGGACGTACCCTTAAGCCGTGCAGTATTACGGGCGCAGCCACTGACGCATTCGAATAAGTGTTGAACTTCACAGCGTGAGTCATCCTACTATTTTAAGTCAACCACCGCCAGGTTCGTGCTGCAACGGATTGTTACTCAGCTTTGCCGGCTGTGTCCGCTAAGGCAAGATAGACGATTAGCAGCGGGCATTGGATGCCAGCAAACAATGACTCAAGAAATCCCTGCCTAAGGACCTGCTGCAGAAGATGCTCTGACTCCACTCCTGGCACGCCACCTGATTCGAGTTCCAGACTACGCAACACTTCTCAAAAGAGAGAAGAGGACGCATAGAAAAATATTTTGAAGAATCGGAAGGAAATTTGGTGAGCATAGTAACAATGCCCCAGCATCTCCTTGACCCTAGTGCCGTCAAAAGTTTTAAAACAAAATGCGTTCGGAATTGGTTTTTTTTTTTTCTTTTCGGGGGGGGGGGGGGGGGGAGTATTTCTCGAAAAATGTAACGAAATACATTTCATCCTGATTGTATCGCGATACAAAGAAACGTTCAAAATGTATTTCGATACAGGAATACAGATACTGGCGGAAAAAATGTATCGCGATACAGAAATACAGATACGTCGCTTTCATGCGGTTTGCCTCGTCGCGCAACTGACCTAGCAACTGCGAAGAACTGACGTGCTGATACGCGACGACAAGTTTGCGCACTCAAATGGTCAGTATAAAAGACTTAAAGACAGTCAAGAAAGTTAGCAGGGAGGAAGTGGCCGAGTGCGTCTCAGCTCGTAAGCTTGCGGTGGGAACCTCCTGGGTTCGATTCCCGCTGCCCCCGCCCGTAAGTTAGCGATTAGAGTGATTGTGTGTTTGTGTTCAATGCATTGTGTCGATTTTGTGCTGTGGTGTGTATGTGGGTGTGTATGTGGGTGTGCATGTTTATATGTATCTACTTGCGAATGAGGAAGAATTGAAATAAACTATAAATAATTGGCGTCCTTTTTTGTGTGCATTTAATTGGACGTTGACTAGCGCCACCTGGATTACTCATTTCCAGTTACAATTTCTGTTGCGCCTGCCATCTGGTGGTAAGTGGCATAACCCCACACCTTTTTTTTTCCACCGGAAATCACGTGACTAGTTGCGTTTCCGCTCTTCCGGCGGGAGGTTGCGCTAGTTACTAGCTAGAGGTAGTAAAATAGATGGATTCTACTTTGAGGCTAGTAACAGTTACTAGCTTCTTGACCTAGTAACCGTTACTAGCTTGACCGTTACTATCTAAGGTTACTAGGTACCTAGTAACATATGTGACAAGCGGTTACTAGCTCTTACCTAGTAAATACTACTAGCTTTTTTTTAAGAGTGAAGCACTCGGTTTTCGCATCTTATTCCACAATTTAGTACGTCGCCCCACAAATGAGTGGAAGAAAGCACTACTACTCTCCACTCAGACCAGAAATGTTTTCATCTAAGGGGGCAATGTAACTGTCACTGGAAGATATCGAAATTGTTACACTTGATATACCGTCGTCTGGAAGGAAGTCGCGCTAAACGTATTTGGTGTCGAAAAGTTGTCTGCCAAGGCTGACATTTCTTTTAACCTATTTAATTTCATTACCATAGTCTATAAACGTAAACTATTTCGTTCTGGACCCTATAATATATATATATATATACAGTCAAACCTCGATGCAACAAAATTCTATGTAACAAAACCCCCGATGTAACGAAGTACATAACTTTTTCTAACCGTAAGTGTATGCACGCCATGTATTTTTGGCCTCTATGTAACGAAGTCCCGTTCGCCGAAATTTTGATGTAACGAAGTTTCATGGACAATTCGTCACAAACGTTTGGGTCCCAAAGGAGATTTCGGCAAGCAAGTGCGCTGAAACGGGCCCCCGGTAAAGCGCAAAAGGTGAAACGGGCCGAATCTGGCGCGTGTGGTGTACAGAACGGCCACTAGAGGACACTAGAGCCGCCGCCCTTTCGTCCGTCGGCTTCGTTCACGCTGCGTAGTTCGTTTCCAGGCCTAACTAAAAGCGTGCGTTTCTTGTTTTCCTGGGTGATGGAGCTATGAAGGCGATGGAGCCGCCCCCGACAACGTCGACCTCGACAAGTTTCTATAAACCGACGCTGCTGTCATTGCAGCGGAGGAAATGACCAACGAGGCAATAGCTAGCGATGTCCGTGGGAACTCTGAAGACGGAGACGACATCGAGCCTGATGAGCAAGACACCTGCAATATGCCCAGTAACCGTGGAGTGGTGGACGCAATCGATGTCTTGAGGCGGTTCGCGAGCACATAGCAAGACGAAGACGCGATGCAGGCCGTCTGGCTATGCGAACTGTTGCGTGATGCCAATAATAATGCCAAGAGTGGCCCAGATAATGCCAAGAGATAATGCCAAATAATGCCAAGAGTGGCCCATATATATATATATATATATATATATATATATATATATATATATATATATATATATATATAGTATACAGGGTGTTTTTTTTAAGCTTAACAGGTTTGTTTAAAAAAAGCCGTGAAAGTTACACTTATGCCGCTTGTGGAGGTGAGTTATTCGGCCAGGGGGACATATTATAGGTGGCTAATCGTAACGATCAGTCGGCTAATTAATTAAAATTCGTTAATTAACTTTTTAATTAATGAAAATAGACATATGGTTTAAACTAGAAATTTGCTCAGCGTCATCGAAAACCCCTAAATCAGTCATTTTCAGAAAGACTTTGAGCGCGTGAGAAGCGTAGTAGTGAACTGAAGTTACCGCTCGTGGAGCAGGTACAAAGCTAGAGGTTGCGATAAGGCGCCCGCGCGATTTTTCCGTTTCTTATCTAGCCCCAGCCTTGTACCTGCTCCACGAGCGGTAACTTTAGTGCACTACTACGCTTCTCACGCGCTCAAAGTCTTTTTGAAAATGACTGATTTAGGGGTTTTCGATGACGCTGAGCAAGTTTCTAATTGGAACCATATGCCTATTTTCATTAATTAAAAAGTTAATTAACGAATTTTAATTAATTAGCTGACTGATTTTTACGATTAGCCCCTTATAATATGTCCCCCTGGCCGTATAACGCACCTCCACAAGAGGCATAAGTGTAACTTTCACGGCTTTTTTAAAACAAATCTGTTAAGCTTAAAAAAAACACCCTATATATATATATGGGTGTGTGTATGTGTGTACACTAATACATAGGAGAATAAACGCTACACATATCATCGAACTTGCTTCCAATTGAGTTTACATAAACCGTGACTTCATTAATCTAACGTGAGACGCTACTCACGTAAAAGAAAAAAACAACAACACATTATTCATAACGTAGTGGCTTGTGAACTAATGAGGTATTTATACAGCTTTAAAAATATTCTGAAGAGTTTCTTAGTACACTCGCTTCCAGTTACGTTGACACGCTTCATTCGCATTTGCGTTAATAATTTCGGCATTTTGAATTTGACAAATTGTAAATGTTTCAGCGAAGCCTCCCACCCCATGTGCGATTGAGGCTCCTATAAGATGGCAAGCATAAAAATTAAAAAAAGGCCGTTTAACTGTTATTGTATGATCCGTAATATGCATACACATATGTGAACGTCTCTCTCGATATCTGTCTGCTATCGAGCCTTTTAGTTTCCCAGATTTGTTTAGGAAGTACCATGTGGTTAACCTCCGGAACCCTTTTTAAGAATTCTAACCCGCTAGCGAAAATAATATATAGAATGAAGAATTTAGCAAGCTAAAAGCTTCCAGAACGGGTTACTCTACCTACACCAAAAATTATGGATGGGAATCGCGACAATATTTAGTGGAATGACTGCATATAGGCTGTGCAGTCAGTAAAATGTTTGATGTGGTGCTTTTCATTTTGTCTGTGTTGTGACTTACAGTGCCAATCACACTTGTCCATAACGCGGAAGCGCGCGGCTTTCTCCGGCGAGCGCTCGACTGGTGACATTCGCGGCAACTAATCTAGTCACGTGGTGCAACGTGGACCATCCCGCTGAGGGGGATGTCCCACCCGCTCTATCGGGGACGTAGAAACCGGGATGCTGCTATCGCGCTCTTTGAAAATGTCACAAAGCCCTGTCAATAGAAAACAAAACATAAAGTCCAAAAAGTTATCAATAATGGCGCCACCAAATACAAACAAACAAAAAAAGACAAAAAAACGTTTGGATTGCTGCGCTTTTAAATTATTCGACATAACTCTTATAAAGCCGGCGTAGTGTGGGTAGGCGGCTCCCGATGTAGCGAGGGCCGCCGCTCCATGTTGCCCCACCTAACCAAAGTAGTTGCCGCGAACTTATGGACAGGTGGGATTACCACTGTACCACAGGAAAGCTATCTCGCCGTTGATGGGCCGTGTCTATAAATAAAACAGACATGAAAAAATGAGATGTTTACATACGACCTAAGTTGTCCAGATATTTCGATTGCCAAATATGTTTCGCGTCGGGTCTCTCTAAAACACGACTGAGCCAACGGAATTTTCGGCACTATTATATCCAGCTGCCCATTCGACGCGCAGTCACCGAGTCCAAGTCGGCGTTGATGAGGGCAATTAGCCGGCCGCTGCTCGGCCAAGCAGCCCCCGCATGCGCGAACGCGGTGGCGGAGCGTCCCGAGATTTTCGTCCGTAGCCCAAGATCGTTTTCGTTCCGGTCGCCGACGCCACCGTGCGTCTACGTGGGCGGCTGTAGCGGACAACCCCTAAGCACCGCGCACAGATAGGTCGCCATATTCGTCCACGCGGCCGCGGCCAGCCAATTTTCTATCTGGGCTGCACACAACGATGGCTCGCTCCCTCTGCGTGCCTGACTTCTATATAAAGATGCGGGGCCGCCAGCAAACGGGACGCTTACCGGGGTTTCAAGCACGTGCGAACCTTCGCGGTAATCAGGCCCTGCCGGCTAAAGCGGACCAACGCTGCCGTCACCGCCGCCTTCTGGGGGCCTGCTTCAAAAGAAGGACGGCAACTGCGATTTTCCATGTCCCCAGCCGCTGGGAAAGGAAAGACGGTAGAAAATAACTGGCCCGGTGATAAAACAAAGCAACGGGGGCCCGGAATTACGCGAGCGCGCGGGAATCAGACGCCGCGAAAAACGCGGAAGTTTTGCGGAAGTTATGCGGTGCGCGCTGAGAAGAAGCGTCGCGGTTCGCTGCGTCGGAGTGGCGCTTGCGGGGGTGAGCCGCTGCCACCGGGATACCGTGACTGGCGACCGCGTGACGCGAGCTTGGACGCACGCGAAGCGGGGTTCGCACCGGGACAGCCCTGGCGAAACATCGGCGTGCGACCGCTGATGTTGCATGCTCCTTGGGTGCCTCGCGGACCACGTTCCTTTCGCCCGCAGGCGCTCGAAGAGACGAGATCGTTAGCTGCACCTTTTCGTCTCCCCGATCCTCGGGTGAACGCGATAGAATGTTTAGTTGTCGTGTTTTTTTTTTTCTACGTTTTTATTTCATTACTTTGTTTCAGCGCTGTATATAGCGATATCTGTTATGACTTCCCAGCTGCATTCGCGGCGTCGACATTTTAATAGGCATAAAACTCCGTGACGTCATCAAATCCACGTGACCACATTCAAGCAGATTAGTTTGCCCTTCATGGTTTAGTTGAAACGCTCCTTGAAGATATAGAACAGCCACCTTGTAATGTGAATTATGGACTATGTGTAGGAAGATGCAATAGGCCATATGCGAAATCCTTGCCAGCTATCATCATCATGCCATTAGGAGCCGCCATGTTGGGGGGTTTATCACATCTTCCAGTTGTGGACGAGGCGCATCTGCATTTAACTCGGTTTTCATGATATTAGGGCAGTTTATTTGTACACTCAATGGGTTCCTGGTTAGTTTTGGATCAAAGAAGAAAAGAAAGACGGCCGCAAAATTCAGGAAAAGGAATTGTCAGCAACGAGATCGCAAGACTCGTCACTCAAGCAGTGAACTGGGCCATCCAGGTAAATGAACGGTATTTCTCGAAGAAGTCCTGTGAAGGTTTCGTACTTAACTTGCAGCAGGTGATCATATTTTAGTTCAACGACTTCCACTTTGGCGGGACTATTGTTTTTCGGGCGAAACTGTCGGTACGGGAACCCCCCAATATGGAGGAAATCTGATCATTGATCATGAATACACTAGATGGCGCTTCTTTTTGCATATGGTCTATAGAACCGGGGATAACAGGAAGGAGGGTGGTATTGTAACGTTTATTAAGAAAGCTACGAACTGGCTGTGAAACCGAGCTGTATGTGCAGGAAAATGATGGCTTGAAAAGGAGGTAGCAGGAGAACAAACAGTTGTTGGTCTTGTAAACTTGTGAACAAGATCTAATGCTAAGGAAGAAAAGAGGGGATGATAAAATTCATGTCCAGATATATTACTGAGTTGGGGTAAAAGCGTAAAATAATTATAGTGGGGCATATGAATGCTCACATAGAGGACCTATACTCCGTTCACCTTAAGCTAAGACTAGAAGCTTCGCCTTCAGCGCGAGCTTCCTGCCCTTGCTAACACAAGTGTGAACGCGCAGGCACGCCCAACCAAAGAACCGCAGAAGCCAGCGAGCTCGCGCTGAAGGCGGAGCTTCTAGTCTCAGCTTAAAAGAATACTAAACCAAACAATTTAGTGTTCATAATAAGTGGCGCACGTTCTTTCCATGAGCCAGCAGCCGCCGGTGTGCGCGAGCTCACGGAACGAAATTGATGGCATAATCCCTCAATCGCACTTAAGATGACATTGGCTACGTTTACATGAATGCGATCGTAGCGCATCGAATTGAGCAGGGACCAATCGCACGCAGCCTGTCTTCCTACTTCTTCCTCTTCTACCTATCTGGTACCAATCAAAATAGTCAAATCTCGATTCGATGCGCAGCGGTCGCATCCATGTAAACGCAGCCAGTGAAATGTATGGGCTTCGGGCCAAAGGAGAATAAAGAGAGGCTTTTCATGTCCACAAGCGAAAGATACGCGCTTGTTAGACCAATTAATCGCTGACCTTTTACACCAGATCCCACTATGGAAGTGAAAAGCTTGTCTTTATTCTCCCTTTTCCTGGAGCCCACACACTTCACTGTCCTTTCAAGCGTGAATGGGGGACTATGATGTAAGTATCGTTGTGTGTGCTCGCGCACACCGACGGATGCTGGCTCGGGGAAAGATCGTGCGCCACTTATTGTAGACACTGAATTGTTTGGTTCAGAATATTTCTAAGGGTGAACGGAGTACAGATGGATATCCGAACTCGGCAGGAAGCATGCTGCTCCAAATTTGTGATAGGCATGATTTTGCTTCATGCAGTACTAGCGAGAAGAGCGACGGACTTTTAACATCGAAATCAGGTATATCACACTCTATAATAGATTACACTTTGGTGTTGCACAACATATATAGCAGACTACGGGTGACGCAAATAAACAAAGAGGGCTTCAAAAGCCTAGGTAGCAATCATAAGCGTATTAAGCTGGACTTTAAAGCACAACATAATTCAGAAGAAGGTCACAATAAACAGTCATTTCAGGGTTTTTAGACAAAAAACAGTTGAAAATAGTGGCTAAGCAAATAGAGGAAGTAATTCATTACACAAGCAAACAGAATAGATGAACTTAAATTAGTCTAGGTTTTTTGAGCGAGAGCTGAATAGGGTGCTAAGGAGGAAAGCGAGGACACAATCTGATGATCTCGTGGGATGGCGAAGCAAAGACAGCAATGAAGGAACGTCAGGAAGCTCTAAAGAACACAGAAATTCAAAGCGTAGGAGTGCTCGCCCAAGAATGGAAGTGAAAGTAAAGTGGGACATATTTCTAAGGCGTAGAAAGGAAGCATATTGTTTGATCAATAAAACAATTCAAAGAAAAGTAACATTAACCAAACAGGATAGAAAGGCAGCGAATACATTTTGGAATCACCTTAACTCACTGAGAAATAAAACGAGAATGGAGCAGCTTTACATCGCCACACCACAAGGTGTGGCGAAAAGGGGAGTGAGTGATGCAACATATAGCGTCGTTGATGGCAAAAAAATGTAAGGAGCAAAGGTATACAGATAGTACTAAAGCAGAGGAAGAAGACAGTCTAATTAGTTAATTCGCAACTAACGGAAGAAGGGGTCGGGACAAAACAGAGCAGAGTCTCACTAGCGGTACATCAGCAGGTCCAGGTTGTATCCCCGTTGTGTTAATAAACAATTTGATCCAAAACCTGAAGAAGCACTTAGAGAGGTAGGGAGTACATCTCTTATAAACGGATACGTCCCCCCCAGAAGAGCCTAAACTAACCCAAAGGAGTATAATAAATAAAGAAAAAAGGAGATCAAGCTGACGTAGGCAATTACCGTCCCATAACGGTTACATGGGTTGTTTGTAGAATAGTAATGTAGAATACAAAGAGACGATCGCGGGGGTGGACAGAGAACGAGGGTTCGGTGTGAGCTTCAAGAAGAATTTCACGAACAGAGGAGGTTGGATGACGATTTATTATTCTTAACGCAATGTTTTGAGGTCGTAAAGGAGGAAAGTAGGGACGTGTGGATAGCCTTTTTATATAAAGGGGACATACGACAATGCAGTTAAAAGAAACCGTGAAACATAATGTACAGCTTAAAAATAGAGAATGGGATACTGGAGTTTGGAAAAATTGTTTTCAGACATAATCGGGTAAGAGAAACAAGGGAAGGAAATGCAACCGAACCGATAGGGGTAAAGCGAGGTTTAAGAGTAGGATGCCTTTTATCACAGTTGCTGTTCATGTTGTTTCTACAAAGGATAGAAACAAAGTTGGAGTATAGCGGTTGTTCTTTTGACCTTTCTCTTGACTTTCCTACCTCAGGGGAGGCCAAAAGATTAAACAGGCATTTCTAGCGCAAGCATACGCCGATGATATAGTGCTAATGACTGATAGCAATATGGATCTGCAGGAAATAATGTATACTGTATTTTCCGGACTATAGTCCGCGGACTATAAATGTTTAAAAGTCGAAATTTGACTCCATGCGGATTCTCTTCAAGTACGGGCTATACAAGTATTTGTTTAACATATAAAATAGCGCAAAAAAGACAAGGACAAGAAGTATGCAGGACAAACGCTATGGTTTGTTCTTTTCTATATCATTAACTGGAACAAGACAAAGAATTTTATGAATAACGGAGTATAGTAATGTTGATATACGTATAATACAAGTTTTTTTTTTTTTTTTTTTTGCGAGCTCTGATACAGCAGGCATTTGTCAAGGTGTTCTGTGTATGATCATTTTTACGTTTGTAGTGGAAACTAAGTGCTGACTCTGGACGGCGTGCGGATTATGCACCGGGTGCGGACTGTCTGAGTAAAAGCTTTTATTTCTGACCCCAAATTTTCCCCTGCGGACTTCGCACCGGGTGCGGAATATGGTCGGGAAAATACTGTTTATCTGGTACAGAAGGACAAAGGATGGGGCTAGAATCTAGTAACAACAAGTCAGCAGTCATGATTTTTAATGATAACGAGAAAGGATAACTTACAATACAAAAAATTCGTGGTTATAAAAGTAGATAAATATAAGTACATATGGGCATTGATTCATGATAGTGTAGACTACCTTATTGAGCACGAGAAATATGTAACTCGTAGGATAGCAAAATGCAGCTGTAATGAGGAAATATTTTTGTGGACTTAAAACAGGTATGAAGTAACGAGGAAAGTTTAAAGAGGAGTTCCGGTGCGAGTTTCTTTTTGAAAATGTCGTCATGCGGCTGAAATTTGATTCCCAAGCAAAGTTAAAAGTAAAACAATGCGGCGTGTGTAGGCTGGCACTCTGTGCGTATGGTAAGACACCAAATCGAGGGGTACAAGTTGATTTGGGATGGTCGTGATATGAGGGCGAGGAAGCTAGCAGTATGAGAAATGTTGAAGATAAACTTAGGGAAATAGACGATTAACGATACGCTTGAAGTGCTTTTGGCTAGTTTTAAACTCGTTAGAAAACGTAGATACAAAGTGGAAAAAGCGAAGAAAGAAACTTAGGTCGAAATCATTTGGGCAATACTTGGGACGCGGAACAGCAAGTGACGATAAAGAAGCAGAGAGAGAGAAGTACCAGAAGCAGGGACGCAGGTTATATAAAATGATGGCTATTGATAAAGAAAGTATCTATGACAATTCTATGAAAAAGTTGTTATTGTTTGAAACTAGAACAGGAGCGTAACGAACTAGGGTGTTCACGGCAAAATATTAAGACATAGATACAGTGTGTGGAGCATGTCGAGAGCAAAACCAGACGGATGAACACGTATTATTTTATTCAAAAGAGCCTCGCCCTGCAATTTCCCAAGGTGATATGTTTTGATATAGCATAGCCTCCTCTATACTCACAAAGCCTCGCAGTTCGACGACGGAGCCATAGAGTGCCCGGTCGCAGATTTGGAGCGCAAGGATCTGGTAGCACGAGCATTTCTCGGGGAACCGGGGAACTACGGGAGCCAGAGTTGCGCGTTTGATTCCACGTGCCGCGTGCCGCCTTTGCCGCTATTCGCCGAGATCCGATCACGTGAGGAGCCGTATCAAGTGTCGTGCAGCAAAGCAGACGTTGCACGCGCCCCGGCAACGTTCCCCGGCTTTTGAGCGCGGCGCTGCTATTCGCCGAATTCAGTCACGTGAGGAGCTGAATCCACATGCCATGCATGAACGCGCAACTCTGGCTCCCGTAGGGAGCCTATACAGGAACTATAGGGGAACCTGGACGTGAGCGCACAGCTTTCGCAGCGGCGAGAACCCGAAACATGGTTTTCAAACCCAACGAGAAAAGAAACGGTCGCGCGAGGAACGCGAGGAGCACGAGCGGGCATTCCATCCACTGATCTCTATTTTAATAGGCTGGATCGCGGATCGGGAGCCAGTCGGTGTCGCCACCGGCGGCCATTGCTTGACACCAGGCAATACACGCAAGTCTATGGGAGAAATGCACAAAAGTAAGAATATTGAAGCATGTACGCTGTGCTCGGAGGCGAGTATTTTATGGTGTGCTGCGATCCTTATGTCGGGTGTTTGGAGATCGAATCGGTACTTGTCAAACGTTCGAACGCCGATTAAAAAATCAAACGTACCGGAGCACCTAAGGCTGAGCTGGCAAGCTTGCTCTCTTAGTGGAGTAAACAAAGGAACTTGCCGTCAACGAGACCGTCCTCGGGGAAGCTCAGAAGTTGATGAATGACAAATATGTTCCATCTCGACAGCAGCTTTCCGGGAGTGAGCGAATTCCGCGTAGCAAAGCCTTCGAGCTTGTCGTCTGCTAAACCCAACTCAACGAAACCGCCACCGACTCCGCGGTAACTCTAGGTTACTCTCGCCTCATTGAGCTGCATTACAGCGGAGTCACTCTCGACCACAAAATATTTATTTATAAGAACTGCGAGGGCTGTCAGTTTTAATGTTTGTACGCAAGCTATTTGACTGGCTTATCGAAAAGCATCCAAAAAGCTTCAGTGCCGACAACAGCTTAGAAACGGGGGAAACGGCACTTTTTCTCGTTCTTCCCATAGAGTCCCATGCATTGGCTGGTGTCAATCAATGGCTGCCGGTGGCGACACTCAGCCCCAGCTGCCGAGGCCGCGGTCCGCGATCCAGCCTACTACAATTGAGATCAGTGATTCCATCGCTCGGGAGAAGTGTGTTTCAGCGTCTCGCCGCAGCGGGGCGCCCGTTACATGCCTCTCCTCTCATCCATTGTCTGCCGCTCCACCTTTTCACTTTCGGCAGCCGCGTCTCGTGGCGATCTGCCAGGCTTTGTCAGTATAGAGGAGGCTATGGATATATATATATATAAAAGAAGCTATACTGGAAAGATATGTCGTATTTTCAGAAGAAAACATGGTGTGTAACTTCAACTATGTTCCTTTGTGAAACAATTGGGAGAATACATTACATGGTCAGATTTGTTTTGTGAATCTTTGATGGCTTATTATGAGCACAGAAATATCAAGCCAGAAATTTAATATTAATTTTCGCAAGGGGAAAATAGGCGGGTGACGCTGCGCCACTCAATTCGAAGCAGTCTTCGCACAACCTTAATATTGTTTTACTACAAAAGTCGGTAAAAAGGAAAGCACTGTGTACTCCATGACCTGGCTTCCGTTCGAGATTTTATTCCATAAAAAAAGATAGACGTGAGCAGAAGGCACTTAAAATACGTCACTGCACATGTCGATTCAAACATCTCTCTCTCTTTCTCTCTCTAATACACGCTCTGTTACTTTTTAAATAAAAAATACATAACCAAAAGTAAAAACACAAAGAAGGAGGCAATTAAAAAAAAAAAAAAAAACGGGGAACAAACCAAGGGTAAAACCGTCCAGACGTAAACTGCAAGGGGACATTACGTCCCAGGCAGCGAGCATTAAACCTCGGTCTTCACTCGGGCATCGGGAGAGCGACGCGTATGGGCGCGTGCGGCTTCGGCCACGTCGGGGACAGGCAAAAGCTGTGGCGCGGTTTCGTAAGTGGCCAGGGATAGAAAAGCAAAACGGAAAGGCAGACAGTCATAAACCGAGACTCGACGTATAGTCGTAACCGCGGTCGGGACGTAATCTACCGGGGAGGAGGAGGTTGCCGCCATCCCGAGCTCTTACTTAATTATGCATGGCTCTTCTGTATTTGAGGGTGGCGTTTCCCTCTGTCAGTCTTTTTTTATATGGACCTTGCTCTCGCTTTTTGCGTGTGTATGCCCGTGCTGAGATTCCGATTTCTTTTATGGGAGCTACTGTTTTCTTTTTGCATTGACAAGCTTTAACTTTGAGTCTGATCTGACTTTTCTGCCCGCCTCTTATGTACAAAGCCTATCTTAGATATGAGTTCTATCTATGTTAGAGAAGAAACGAAGGCTTACACAAATGGAAATTTGAGTTTTTTTTAAAAAAAAAGCTTTTTCACGAACCTTGTTTGAAACGCAAAAACTATTTCCAGACAGTAAAAAAATTTAGCAAATCTTTTTTATGCTTCTTTTCTACCCCAGTCTCAGGTTAAATCAACATGGTTTATATTCACCAGCTCGCCTGCACCCTTACGATTTTTTTCTGCGAGATACAGCTCATGGGCTCCCATTTCGGTGACCGTAAGAGCTAGAGCGAGATCAAATATGGCTCCCACGGAGCGAGCTTAGAGAGTACATTGTTAACAGACAGTTCGTCTGGCAACGTGAGTAAAGAATGTTGTTTGTCTGTGACAAGGCATCATTCCCAGAGTAAAATGAACCAAGAAAACACTTAAAAAGTTGGTCGTCTGCTGCGAACCCAGGGCTACGGCTATGTGATATCGTACGCAGGCTAAAGTTGTGACAACCTTTCTTTTTCAGGCTGAAATCAATTGACTACCCGTGATTATTTTGCAGATTTCAAGTTTTCCTATTGCCATATGCAATCTGACATCGACCGGTGGATGAAGAAGCACTTTGGAGAACCACGTCCGAGGCCGAGAGACATATCTCTCACTCTTCGTCTGTAGGTGAGATGCCATCACCAGACTACTACTCGATCATATACTCGTGAACGAGTAAAAGGTTCTGATCGGACGATAACGCACGTAGCAGAAAGGAGCGACGCCAAGTCCAGTCAGAAGCCCAGAAAGGTGTCGCTCTTACCCGGGACCAAAATGGGACCCCAGGTGCGTGATGCAATGCCTGCTTCAATGTAGCGGTGGAAGCTTCCAATAGCCGTAATGTTCTACGATAACACACTCTTTTAACACTTTCTAAAGGTGTGTTCAGATGGAGGACTTGTCCCCGGACAAGTTCCTACAAAATTGGTGACCTCACATTTTCTGTTGTTTGAAATCCGCCATATTCCAGGCGAAAAATGCATTCAAACCTCAAGAGCTGGTCCGCGAACCACAGAAACCTGTCTGGGGACAAGTCCGCGGACCTGAGAAATGTTCTGTATCACGTGGGCAAACGCAAAGAAAATTGGCCCGTGGACCTGCCCTACTACGATTATCGAGATTCGAGACACGTTCTGTTTCTCGCTTTTTTCCTGGTCCGCGGATGTCCGAGCCAGGTTCACGGACTTGGCGAACTCGGAAGAAACCAATCGCGCCAAACTGCTCGCGCGACAACTGGTTGCATAAGTCGTCTTTCTTCTTTTTTTTTTTCCTTTTCTATGGGTTATTTTTAGCGTTCGTTTATATATGGCTCTTGCTTGGCTGTGTTTTAAGGCGGGACACTAGTGGACACTCATTGATCCGAATCTGTTTATATGTTATT
Source organism: Ixodes persulcatus (assembly GCA_013358835.2). Lineage (NCBI taxonomy): Eukaryota > Metazoa > Arthropoda > Arachnida > Ixodida > Ixodidae > Ixodes > Ixodes persulcatus. The sequence goes on from JABSTQ010009761.1 coordinate 49,939, forward strand.
TCTTGTAATCACTGTCTGCGTTCCTGCCGCATGTAAAAGAACTAAAAAAAAAAAGACTGTTTCCATCTTTTTAATTTTTTTAAAACAGAAAATGACGTCGACGAAAACGAACAGCAATTCAAAATATATTAACTGCATTTTAATTTTTCATTTTTTGAGTGAGAGCTAAAATGAACAAATATAAAATTTGTCTCTCTACCTGCACCACCAAACGGTATATTAGGTTTAAGCCAATTAAAAATAAATAAATATAATATAATATGACCAAAAAGTAAATTTTGACTTAAAAGCCAATCAACAAATAACTACATTAATTGCATTAACTATATTAACTACATTACCTTTAACATTAATTTAACTATATTTCATTAACTATATTAACATTAACTATATTAACTACAGAAGGCAAAAGTAGTTATCTGAAAACATCAAGCTATGTTATAACACATAAATGCAAGCCCATTGCCAGACGTAACAATGAGCGCTAATACGGCCAATAGCACAACGCGGAATCGTGGGGTAAGCTTTTGGCCATCAAAACAAGTAATGAAAGGTGGAATCTACATTTTAATTCGGGAAAAATGTTAATGAGAATAGATTTCTCTTTCTATCTTAATTTATTAAAGGATTATTTATCTCCCGTTTTTTTTTTTTTTTGAAGGACGCATATTTTGATTTAACACAATTTTAAATTAAACAGGCAAATGCTAAGTGAGAAAAATGGTCAACGTGTTCAAGAATAAAATGTTCTGGGAGCTGATTGACTTTGTAAATCGATATTTTCTTTCTATATATGCTTATCGCTTGCTGATCATTATAATGTAGACGGAATATGATACATAGCTATTTATATTCGGATGGTCTAGGAACTCTAGGTGATGTGCAATTAGTTCCACAGTTCTATGTGACATGGAATGAAACGTCTCTCGTTTAATTTTCACACGTGGTCCATCACCACTCTTTCAAAATGACCAACAATATAATAAAAACAATATGTTTCATAGAGCTTACAATAATTGCATTTAACGTATCTGCACAATTTCCATCCTTTGGGTGAGTATTTGTCTTAATTATTTTTCTACTCTATCGTTTTGGGTACTTTACAGGCGAGCCCCATGGCTCCACACTCGAATATGTTGCTGCGCACGATGTGTTTGCTGAAGGCTTGTCATTGAATGATGTTGTCGTATGATCCACAATAAATCCGAACTTTGCTTCGCTGTGCAGCTGTTGAATAATTAAAATATACAGGAGGACACATAAGACTGCTTACGTGTAGGAATGCGAAAGCATTCGCATATACAGCGCATTCCTACAAACAGCGCACCCCGCTGTGCTCCGCAGAGGCCGGCAGGGCGGCGCGACATGGCTGAAAGCAGAGCATAGGACACGTGATAGTAGTGCACAGGGAGAGGGAGGGAGAATTTCCCTTTCCCTTCCCCTCCGGCCACGCCTGAAAGCTAGGGCACCACGCGCCACCCTCTTCCTCTTACCGGCACGCGGGCCGCGCCGCCAGGGGGAGGGCTTCGCAGTGTGGTGGCGTTCCCTTGAACTATGACGCGTCGCAGCCAATGGGAATTTCTCGCTCGTTTCGCTCTGCCGGAATTTAGGTGCCGTTTTCCGAGGTTACAGACAACGCCGGCTGCGCTCCATGGGACCGTTAAAGGGATACTGAACCAAGGAATTTAGTGTCCATAATAATTGGAGCACGTTCTTTCCACGAGCCAGCAGCCGCCGGTGTGCGCGAGCACACGCAACAGAAATGACGTCAAAGACCTCCATTCGAGGTTAAGATGACAGTGAAATGTATGGGCCTCGGGCCAAAGGTGAATAAAGACAAGTTTTTCATCTACACAGTGGTGTCTGGTGTAAAAGTTAAGCGATTAATTGGTCTAACAAGCACGTAGCTTTCACTTGTAGAGATAAAAAGCCTGTCTTTATTCTCCTTTGGCCCGAAGCCCATGCATTTCACTGACCTCTTATGCGCGAATGGAGATCTTTGACGTCATTTTCGTTGCATGTGCTCGAGCACACCGGCGGCTGCTACACTCTTAGAAAAAAGGGTATCGATAGTCCTCCCTAAGGGGAGGAACGGTCTTGTAACCTATGTTCCTTTAGAAAGGGAGAAACTTTCGTCCCTGAAGCGGGGGATCAAGTAGTTCCTCCGTCGCCTGCATCTCATTATGGCGGCCCTGAATCGAGCAAATCGAGCTCAATAAGGCTTAACGAGGACGCTACGTCTCTTGTACGGGACGAGGGAAGCAGTAAATGAAAGCGTAACACAAGCTTTCCGCGAATTGTTTATTTCCGGAGCCTGATTCCCCCCGCAGGTACAGAAACTTGCGTTTCGAAAGCTGTTACTCAGTCTTCTCGTCATCAGCACTGCGATGCTAAACGGAGAAAATCGATACCTTGTTACTTCGCGCACTTTACGTCTTACCTTTGCTGTTCCTCGAGTCACAATTTCTTCGTCAACCGCACATCACAGAGGAATGGCAAACCAATCCGCGAAACCAAAAGCCGCTCTCAAAAGAACGAACTCGAAGCCGCTGATTATCGTGTAGCTTGGGAAAGAAGGTTAAATCGCTTGCCACCAGATGGCAGGGTCAAGCAGAGTAATTACAAGTAGCTAGTCTAGGTGGCGCTAGGTACCGCCCAATTCATGTTCTACAAAAAATATTTTTACATTCTCAGGCCACCATTCCCTTTCGGAAACTCTCTATTATACACACATGTCGACACACTAAGCATACTACAAGCATCAAGAGAACATACACTTAGCGAATACACATACAAGGCACATACAAACATCACGACAACGGCACACTAATCCGAACACTTCACCCCCGCTCTGCGTTTCCGTCTTTTATACTGGTCGTTTTGAACGTACGTAATTTCTCGGTGACTGCGTAAGCAATAAAAATATTCCCAGAATGTTGACTTTTTTTCAGCAATGTCATACCTCTGAGAGCATTTTGAATGGCTCAGGGGATGAATCTCTTATTAAAAAGTAAACGCTCGATCATGCCGTAATTATTTGAAAGCCAATAAATCAAGCCGCTCCAATGCTGCTCGAAGCCATGAGTTTGTTTCCCCGCACGGCATGTCGTAGCTTGTATTTCTATTGTAGTGTTTGTTGTGTGTGTATTGACTTAGCATTCGTATGCTGCATTCTGTGTTCAATAAAAAAAAAAAGAAAAAAAGTGTTTGTTTTTCTATTTGTGCTGTTCGCGCACGGCTGCAATTGCCGTCTTGAATTAATCTCTGTAGCGCGGATATTCACTCAGCTGGAAGTGATGCTTCACGGGCAGAGAAATCGCTTTTCGATAAACTTGAAGGCAGTCAAAGCCGCGACTTGCGGCAGGTGTTAAGTGTACGGAGCTACGCCGTGGCGAGCTCGAAAACTTCTAGTGCTCATCCCAGCGCGCCACTTGGAGGGCAGTTTCTCCAGGAACCGTAGTATATTTAAACAGCAAAATAAAGGGTAGCTTTTTTTCTTTTCGATTTTACCTACTATTCTTTTTTAATGCTAAAATTCCACACTGTAAATATACGTACTTTCCGTCATAACCGTCATAATTTCGTACTGTTCAGTCCTTTCCCCAGAGCGCAATCGCTCTCGGGGAGGATACAACCAACAGTCACATTGGCCACTGTACGATAGGAGCTTACTGTTCAGACCAGCGTTCCAACATGAGTATCCGCACGTCGATCGATTGCACCTAATTCCTCAAGTGGTCTTAAACTTTTTAATGTAAAGCGGAATGTCAACCTGCGACACTCCGCCCCCTCCGATCACGGCCCGACAAGCGGCATCAATGCCCGACAGTTTACGTCATCTCATCTTGTTGTTACACCACTGATACGCGAACACACGGTCACGTCGGCGATAATTCCAGCCTTCTGTTCACAACCGGCAACACTGCCATCTCGATGTTGCTGCTATGTTGCTGACACGCAGAAATACAGAACCACGTTGAACGCTGGTTGGCACTCGGCATCGGAAAACAGAACCGAACACAGCACGGAAGGCACCCAGGCAGCCGGCAGCAAAACCTGCCTGTCTTGGACGCAGTTCCTTCGATTTCCATAACTGCGAAACCTTCGACACAGTTCCGCGTGGTTCCGCTATTTCAGCTCCGCGTAGGTCCCGCAATCCTGCGGACACCGGCCATCTCACCCAGTGTACGTAGCGCTGCTGGCACTGCTCCGGAACTTCGCTGTTTCTAGCGGCTTTGTTTGCTCGTTTGTTAAAAGTAGTGATAAAAACATCAATGCAACCAAAATGTTCTGCACGTTTGGACTAGAAGAGGGAATTACAGGCGGCCTTCGCTGCCGCTGAAGCTCAATCAACTCAACAACATTTAATAAATAACGTGGGCGACGTGCTCGAAAAACGAAACCCAAAGAAGATGAGTCGGGAGGGCGAAAGCTTTCCCCCGTCTGCCTGGAGAAGGAGAAAAACGTTTCGTTCCTCCCTTTTTCTTGTGTCCGCTTGGGGGTGCGTCAGTAGAAGGGAGGAAGACGCGCCGTTGCTACCTTTTGCCTCCATTTTTTCTTAGAGTGTAGCTCGTGGAAAAAACGTGCGCCACTTATTATGGATACTAAATTCTTTGGTTCAGTATCCCTTTAATGCTTTAGCATTAAAACAATTTTATGAGTCAGTGGCTTGTTTCTTCACTGTCATGAGCCTCTTTCCGTCAGTTATTCCACCAAACCAGCTGTTCGTTAAATGCGCTTCGGAGTCTCGACTCATATTTAAGGCTTTCTATTCTCCGAGGCAACGTTTATAAGTACATGCTCCTTTCTGCACTGGACCGTTACTCCGGTGCAAAACGTGGCTAACATTTACTAGCGTTAACAGCTTCACTCGGCGTCTACTTCGCATTTGAGTAAAACATGACCTAGTCATAGCGGCGCTGCGCAACGCTATAACTATGCTAGTCATCAGCAGCCTTGTTTCGAACATGAGTCAATGGGTTTCGTCAATTCATAGAGTGTGTGAACACTCGTGAAGGTAAAACAATAAATCAGCAAATTGACTTTGTGTTACTCATGGCATCAGGATACTCATCTTCTCGGTAGATTTCTGTGCATGCGCGGGGAAGCACTGACTCGTTGCGCCCTACGAAATAAAGGATGCGGTAGAACCTCCGCGAATACCGTACTCGTCCTCAGCAACTTTGGCACTTTTTTGTGTCTTTTTCTTCTCTAGCCTGAGCAAGCGTCGCTTTTTTTTTTTTCTTCAAAAGAAGGTCTCATTTCCTCTTAAATATTAGACAAATATAAGCGGTGAAAATAGAGCTGCGCGGTTCACGTGAATCAGTCAGCTTTCAATGAAGGCAGCGTCTATTCTTCTGGCAGCCAGGATATAGTGGGCTCGAAGAGGCTAGCCCACCATAGCCGGGAGAATATTTTCCCGAAATTCTACCTGCCGTTGCCTCCCATCGGCTGTATGAAATCACGTGCAGACTGCCGGTAGAATACTGACTTTCTTATTCCCCGACATTTCGTGAAAACACGTTTTATGGACAACTTTTCGTTTATACGAGTGTTGTGGACACGCGTTTCGTCGACACTAACGTTTAATCGACACTCGTTACGCGAATTGCATGCTGTAGGGACATTTCGTTGCGCGTGTATCACTGAGGCGCGTGTTAACCTGCCCAGCCCACCCTCTCACGCCGCTTAGCGGCGACAGACTGCGGCGGCTCGCTACAAAAATGTGAACTCACCTTGCCCACCCGTACACGAAGCTTCGCGGCAACAGTTTCGAACAACTCATTATAAAAAAAAAAGAAATGCGAACCTGAGCTATTGGTGGGCCAATAGGAGGCGACTGTCGGTAGAATTTCGGGAAAATTGTTCTTCCGGCTGCAGGGAGTTTAGACACTACCTTCAATGAACTCACCCGCCAAGTACCGCCCATACCGGCAGAGGCGCCACTGCATTTCTTTGCTGAGACCTACGTTAATATTTTATGTCGATGTTTCGGTACCGATTGTATTAGAAGCACAGCAGTTGTAGCGATTCACCCACAAGTAAGATTAGAAAAAACGCCACTACATAACACAACCTATAATAATCAAAGCCCGTGCACTAGGATTTCAACGTCATCCCAGTGAGATCGAGCGAAGACACGGATTGGATACGAGCGCTGCGTCAGAGCTCGGCTGGTCCTCGCGTCTAATCAACGCGTCGAAGGACGATCGGCATCAGGGTCGGGTCCAATGGCTGAGTTGGCGACATCCGACTGTGATGACGTTCCATGGAGGAAGAGGGGAGGGGGGTGTTTGGAGGCCTCCATTATTCAAGATGGTGTTGCCCTTCGTCGCTGGGGCTCTTCATCTTTGTCTCCTTAGCTGGCACATTTGCCAGACACTGACTGGATGCAAATCGAGCGTCACGTGCAATGTGTGATGGTTTTTTCTTATCATGGACTGCAGCAAAATCTACGGGCGGAAGGTTACAACTTTGAGAAATGGTGATCTTGTTTGAAAGCACGCGCAGTTAAACCAGCAACCGAGGCTACGAGTTTGGGCTCGCAGTCCTCACTTCGGTCCATGGTAACCATGGGATTTTGCGCCAGGTCAGCGAACCTAGTAGACTTGTCCGTAATGACGTCAAGGCCACGTGATTCGCGTATTTCTCTGGTCCACAGACCTGGTTCCATAGATTGGTCCGCCGTGTGCATACAGCTTAATAGGGAGTTTTAGCAACTGGTTGTTGCATGTCCGATACTGCTGATAGCACGCGCCTCAAAGCACGTTTCAAAATTGCAACACGAGCTTCCGATATTAGTATCGTTCTACAGAAATACGACCTACTAAAAATCCCCAATAAAGCCATTTGTGGCAATACGTCGTAACTGTCGTCATGATCAGCATTTTAAAAGAATATTAAGCAAAAATAGAAACCCTTTCCAACGATTCTTATTTTGTGTAAGGCTAATACTGATTTTAATGGATGTATTCGTATCATGATCCCGCCATTGAGGTGCGACATGGCTGTTAGAGCTACCCTGGTTTTCTTGGACACGTTAACACAAACTGTCCAACCGAGACATATGAAACTAGGTAGCACTTAAGAATTCAAGTTTCGCTAAGTTGATACGCATGAGTTGTGCCACGACAAGAGAATATTGTACGGGTGTTTGCTTTTATGGAGACGGCACAAATCTTCAAAAAATGAAGCTACATTTGATTTACGCTAACAGTGATACATCGTGTCAAAACCTTATAGTAGAGCGATAACTGAGCTGTAGAATGTGCGGATTCCTTTGATCTCCCTTCCCCAATCTGTGTATGAATGGCCACGGGACAGAACACTCGGCCTACTCCGTGAGCTTCGATCAGGGGGCTCTCCTACGGCCTTCGGGGAACGAAAACCACATGAATCTCCACAAGATGAATAAAAAAAAAGAATCACATTATTCTTTTGCTTTGATGATGTTCTATTGTTAAGAGCTAGCCGATTTTTATATAAATTCCACGGTTCAGCTTTTCCTCGTTATCCTGTTAGAGTTTATACTGTTAGAGTTTATACCGTTAACAGCTGAATACACACTTCGACGCCATCGGACCGCCAAAACCTCCTTTGGAGCGCTTATCTCAGAGGTCCCATGTCCTCCAGGAATTAAATAAAAAGGGTGCTCATAATGACATCTCGCCGCTGACGAATAAATGTTTCGCACAAGGCGTTGCTCATGAATTTTGAGTGCGTCGTAATGTTCTAAGCGGGTAACATGGAAGGCTTAACGAGCCGTTTAGTTGTCCAGACGGCATCGTGATATGCGAAGCATCATTAGGAGAGTGCGGACATGCGTGACATTCTCGCAAGCGAAACGGTCAAGCCAATGCCTGAAAAACGACAATGTGGCCCACGAAAAACGAAAACGTCAGCCCATGATAAAAAAAAAAAAAAGAGACAGCCCAGACGACAAACTGAGATTGCATCCTCAAAGCAGAAACGGTTCACGAAAGGCCCCTAATGTAAAATTCGGGGCACCGACGTGGGGAGGACACTGGGACTATCTCCCTTTTACGACTCGCTCAGTAGCCCATGAAACAAGGCGTAAACATTTATCTCCCACGAAATGAAAGAAACGACGTTCTCCGGGTTCTCAGCCGCAACCGGGCTGCGTGGTGTAGGCAAGCGGGAATCTGGTGCTGACGTGGTGAGATGCTGAGATTCGTCTAGTAAAATAAGCGGTTAGTTTTTCCTCCACCCATTTCATATGGTCCGTGTGCAACAAAAAAAAATGTCCACCTTGTCATGTGCTTTCATCGTGACAGCCGGTAACACTAGAAAGAAGTAAAAATACGGCGGGTCGATGTTTTAAACATTAGTCAATAAAATGCATTAAGTTAGTCTTGTACGCGTTACTGAAATGATTAACCGATTACAATTACAATTACTGTATTGAAAAATGCAACTGATTGCAGTAATCAGTTACTGCGTCACAAAAGTAATTGAAAAATTACCAGAAAGTAAATGATTACTTTTCAGGTTAATTTTTTACACTTTTCGTTACGAAATCAATTATGCATACATATGTTCAAAGTGCTTACATATTGTTAATTTCTGTCATTCACACCTTGTTGAGCTTCAGCAGATGCTGTCGTTCGAAGTTATCGTCAGTCATCGTCCCACGTTACGACGCAGAACGAGTGACGTTTTGACTGTCGAGCTCGACAACTATAACGTCGCCCAGCGCGTTGGCATTCTAATTCTTCTGGTGTCTTGGTATATTTATGCAGTTGTTTAAGGGTAAAAAGAAAAAGAAGTCCAACGTTGGTGCATCATAGACGAGTGACGCATAAGCAGACAGAGTGATTTTTATGTAAAAACCAAAACTCAGTTTAGTCATTTTAGCTCTTTCGGAAACATAATTGATTACATGCATTACAAAAAAATACTAACTAAATTACAGCGAACCTTACCGCAGAAAACAAGTGATTGCAGCGTTAAAAAGTTACTATAAAATGTAATTGATTCCAACCGATCAGTTACTTGTAACTCGCTAAGTAAAAGTCTGCATTTAGTCAGGAATTGTGAGCCAAGTAAGATCCCGGCTTAACCTCGAACCGCGCGCCGAGGTGAGGGGGACCTGCTCTCCAACACACTGGTCTCCACTAGAGGGCTGGATCGCGCGTTGAGCAAACAGGTTTGAAGCTACTGGAAGTAAGCGGCTTGCCCAGGAATTGAGCGCTTAGCAGGTTTTCTAACTCTTCCGAGTGATGCTTCGAACGGCGTCCAGGGCGCTGGATTTTTTCTTGCCATCTCAAGAAAGCCTGCTTGTTGCGCACGAATAGAGCACTCATGCCCCAGAAGTCTCCTGAGAAGCCATTGGATGTGAACATTTTGAGCCCTTGCCAGTCAGTGTCTTGCTCTTTCACATGCCCACATGTCGCTGAACTCGTCATGGCTGCTGCATTTCCTGGTTGGTTCACAATCGCGCACCCCAATGACGTGCCCCTAGCACACGCCAACATGGCGGAAACGTTGCGCGGCGCCAGAACTGCTAAAAATGGCAGCGCACAGGAGCCTCTTTTGTAAACGTGTAAAGTCGGTGACAGGTTAAGCATTCAGCAGATGCACCACCTCCAGCGTGAGCTTGTTGATTTCCGCCGGGCTTTTGATTCGCGCATGCGCCGAAGTGCTACTGGAGACAGAAAGCTGGCACTAGAGGAGGAGCCCGTAATATATTAGTCAAGGCTTGTTTGTGTTGACCTGCTAGAGCCATATGTGCTTAGACTAAGCTTCTCTGCCTTCGCATCACCTCCTCTCTTTTAATACGTGAGTATGCGTCAAGTAGCAAGTGCAGCAGCAAAAATACTACAGCGCCTCTCAAAATTGATAGTTACATATCGATCGTAATTTACCCTTCTAGATTTTTTTGTTACTTCATACTTCTCTAATAGCTGAGTCTTGCCGTTCTAGATTTCACTTCATTGTCGTTTTATGGCTTTTGAACACTTCACTGTGTTTTAGTTGCTAGAGATTCGTGAACTAACAAAAAAACTAAAAAAGCGATGTCACATCGCATCTTTCGCGCTTAATGGGATTAAACACATCTGGCCAATGTCAACTATGAAACTCTAATGAAGGTGTTAGCACGGAGGTTGCAGAGTGTAATTTGAAACATTGTAGGGCAGCATCCGACTTGCGGGATCAAGGGCCACAGTATTTGCACAAACATACATACTTCTAGAAGCATTCTTGAAGTTTGAGACGCGGAGTATCGGTACCTAGCAATGCTCCAGATAGATTTAGAAAAGGCATTCGGCCTGGTGTGCCACGATGTGATTTTTCGAATTTTATAATATATCGGCATTGGTTCAGTGATTCCCAATGTCGTAAAGATGGCTTATTTAAACTGCACAACAAAGCTTATTGTTAATAAAGAATTTAGTTCTCATACAAATGTTCGTTCCTCGTTGCGGCAAGGTTGCTCCTTATCTCCATTGCTTTTCGCTACCTATTTGGATCCTTATTGCCGATACGTCATTCATTGTACAGGCATAAGAGGCTTCATTCTTAATAAAAGTTAAGTGAAGTTTCTGTCATACTTCGAATGACGTAGCAATTTTTTGTTCTGACGCCCAGAGCGTCTCGAAAGACGTTGCAGTAACGAGGAAGTTTTTGCGATCTCACTGCTTGTGCCGTCAACTGGTCTAGATGCTATGGGCTTTGGCACGGCGAGTGGACAACTGCGCCATGTTTCTTTGAAAGTGTTTAATAGTCTAGCGGGCCACGCAAGCACCCGGGCGCTCTCCTTGAACATTGCCGCGAGAATGCCGGATATTGGCCGGAGGAAACTGTTAAACTGAATGCGTCAGCTGAACAGCATGTGTGGAAGGATGTTTCTATTTTTGAGCGAGTGACTATCTGTAAGTTATTTTTTCATATCAAAGCTTTGGTATGTACTCCAAGTGGTACATAGGTGGCGAGTCAATATTCAACGTATCAACCGCGTTTTTGCCGTGTTTCACTGGGCCTCTCAATGGGAACGAACAAGCCGAACGAATCATTTCCTACTGCCCAGAGCGGGCGGCGTCGGTCTCTGCTATCTATTTATTCCTCAAATTGTTTCTCGTTTCACGTTTATACGCAACGAACCCGACCCTTTTCTTTGAACCGCGATACAAACCAAGCTTTTTGATGTGTTACCGGGTTTTGTAGTCTCGGCTTGCCGTGTGCATTATGAACCACTGTCAGATTTTCTGAGTGAGGTAGTTTGTGCATGTCGCTTTCTTTTCATACGTTTTTCTTTGAATATCTGTCATCAGTATCGCGAAAAAGGTGTATGCAGGATCTCTTGGATGTTCTGATGTATACACTAAAATACCCGTCTGTATACACTGGAGTCTGAGGACAAAAAGTATACTAAAACGTGTTAAAAGAGCATTGGTTCCGCCTGGGGTTAAAACATGTTTTTTTTTTTTCAAATAAACAGTGAGGCACTGATAGTAAAGGCATTTTTAGAGGAAAAAGGCATGAGCATTTACTGGGTGGTTAACTGAACGTTATGCAAGCAGCAGGAGAGTATTGAACACGTTTTTTTTTTTTTTATTGTTGGGATGCTTTTCTTTATTGGGACGTGCTCCAGCGAACCATTAAAAGGAACTCCCGTTACCACCACACGCCATCCGGTTTTTAATGGTTGACAGTTTACCAGTGCCATACGATATAATCATGCTCTAGGGACTCCATAGTATGTGGAAAAGTATCCCGTGTCCCAAAGAGCAGCCAGGCTCTTTAAATCGACCGCAAAAATCGGTTTCTTAAACTATCGCGTTCCGATTTTGTACAGCGTTGGCCACAGGTTGTGCATTTTTCTGTAAAATTCGCAAAGAGCGAACTTATCTAAAGAAAAAGTAAAAAAAAAGGCTTAACTCCTACGGAAACGCAGCGAAGCCACCGGTCTTCAAACCATAGCTTTCGACGAATTGGCAACCTTGAAGCAACCTTACTCATCGTGGCTTCCAACCAAAAGACTAGTTGAGATTCATTTCAACATTACGTGTACCTGTCGTTTGATGCGATAATATCGTAACAGCTTTTATTGCGCCAGCGTTCATCTCTTGTACAGCGTACAATCGAAAACAGGCAAAAAGATAAAAGCCTTGCGTGGCTTAGCGAGTAGCGTGTCTCGCTCGCAACCGAAGCGACGTGGGTTCGAATTCCGCCTAAAATTCTTCAAAGTTTTCATGTAAGGCAAATGAATTATTTTATAATGGAAAGTATTTTAAACATGCGGCGGCCTTCAACTCGCAATAAATGTTATGTTTTTTAACCACTTTCATTCCTCGCGTGACGTTACGTTTCACGCGAACGATCTGAGTTCTTTGAAATTCCCGCACGAGGTCATTTGGCTCTGACGTCATGACCCTATCGAGAAATCAGGATTTCTCCCGTCACGCCACCAACGCCGGCTTTTCTGCCACGCCACCAAGACAGGGGTTTCTGCGACACGAGCTCTTTAACGCTATCGCGTTAGAAAAAAAATATTAAACCAGGAGCGTTTATCTCCATCAGCTTCAACTCGCAGCCTGAACAGAGGCCCTGTGATCTGGTGTCGATCATACCAATTTTTATTATAGCCACTCGTTAAGCCAAGCACATAGCATGCGCGGACTTCCAGACATTGTAAGGCCCGCTTCAGACAGGGCAACTGATCCAACAGTTTCATTGTTGCTGGCGAGTTCTTCCATAGCCTTCCCTAGATCCCAAAGTAAGTTGCTGGGAGAAATTGCCTCGTCTTAAGCGGGCCTCAGGACCGCCTCAGACGGGACAATTTGCTCAGCGATTTCGGTGTTGGTGGAGAGTTGTTCCCTAGCTTTCCATAGTTCCTCGCGCTGCAACACGAATTGCTGGGATCGAGCCCGGCTCGAAACAGATAAGAAACTAGACAACTCGGAGACGTTTGAAGTGGCAGCAGCCAATCAGGGATGCGATATTTTTACGTGACCCCCCTGTGATGATGATGATGACAACTAAAGACTTGGTTCTGCTTTGATATATATCGTTCTTGTAAAAAAAGAGTTTCAGAAAGATAGGTTAGTATTCTCAATGCCCTTTATATATATCTAAAACCACGTTTCTAACGTGTAACTGTGTTTCCAAACAGTGCAAACAATTAAAATTGAACGATGAAGATGGCAAATCGTAGCAGTTCGGTTGTTGCGTGTGAACTGGGGCGGCGCGTGTTGAGTAAAAGTGAGTAACATTCCAACAAAAAATCGTTGCACAAGCCCTTTAGGGTGAAACGGAGTACATTTTTTGTTTCGTTCTCTGCGTCATGAAGCGATCAACTTCTTTCTTTATTCATACCCTTCTCTGCTTTTCTACGCGTTTAGCAATAAAGAAATTAGAATGGAATATTTAAAAAAATAATGTGTCAGGCTGATAATAAGTCATCTCACTCACCACTTCAACCCTTTTGTCCCACGAGAGAACAATTGCCCGGGCACAAGAGGGGACACACGTCGCGGGTTAATTACCTGACCTCCCCTTTTTCCTGGCCCCACCTAACTTCCACTGCACAAAATAACTTTGGTTATTTTCTCCCCTAAGGTACAAGCCGCCTGTTTTCCCCATTTTCTTTTTTTTTCCCTCTTAACCCCCACGTGGCCTTTGAACGCCAGCACACACGCAAAAAAGAAAAAAAAAAAAAACTTCCTGTTTCGTTTTCTTCTTTTACTTTCTCTCTCCCTTCCTCACTCGCTCTTTCGCGACTGGGCCACTCTACGTTACGTTTTGATGTCTTAGTAAAAAAAAAGAAAGTAAAGTAAGTTTAACGAAAGAGCTGTTAAGACAACTAAAAATACAAAATGCTACGTGTTACCCGAGAGTAAGGCGTGACTCCTACAAAAAAAAAAAAGGAATAAAAACATGAAAATACGAGCTAAACAAAAAGAACCACGAAAAGAAAGGGGCACCAGGAGGAGAGATGTGCTGGAAGGCGGCGATCTGAGGGCGAGGGCCTCAGCGATGGGATCGAAGAGTTCTCGCAGAGTTTGCGAGGCTAATTGCACGCGACACCTGGGTCGGAGGGTAATTCCCCCGACGCCACCAACGCCCCCGCGTTTATTAAAGCATCCTCCATCGCTCTTTCGCCCTATCTCCCCCATTTTGTTTTAGCCACCCTTCCCATATTTCTTATCGGGTATCTCCAACTTTTTTTTTATCTATTGAAATCTTCACTCCTAGTCCCATGTCGTCTTTTTTAATTTTTTTTTTATGGTAGGTAATGTTTGGTTTGGTGAATGTGGCAGATTTTTGTTTTGTTCTTAGGGATGGGTGTAAGGGTGCAACTTAACAATTTGACATACTAAACGTAGCTAAAGTGTTCGTCTTTCTTGCGTGCGTTGTCCTTTTGTGCCTTGCAGCATGCTTCACAGTGTTCTTCATGCAATCCCTTTTACAAGTTCTTCTAAAATATAGGGGTGTGGAAATATTGCTTGAAATGAAATGACATGGTATCATCTCTAGTTCCAATGTTGCAAAAAAAGCAAGTATGTCATGGCTTTCTTCTTTTTCTTTGTTTTTCTCGCTTAGTGGGCAGTGGTATTCGATTCGACCTATTATTACCGCACCTTAACGAAAGAAAGACAACCCAAGTGATCGAATCGACTCTAATTAAAAAAAAGGACATGGTGCTCTTTAAATTAAATATTTGAGCGATAATAGAAAACAACCATCAGGAATCGTTCACCCAAAGAACACGTTCGGCAGACACTTAAGATTGCTTTCGTGCAGGGATGCGAAAGCATTCCTACACTCAGCGCATTTCTGCAAGCAGCGCGCAACGTCTTCCTTTTTGACGGGTTCCGGAAGAAATATGCCTAGAAAGAAATGTCACCGGAGAAAATGCCCCCAGAAAAAAAGTCCCCGGAAAATATGTCCCCGGAAAAAAAAAGGCCCCAGGTGAAGGTAGGAAAACATTTCCCAAAGGGAGATTTTTTTTGCTTTCCTGGGTTTTCCCTGATTCTCATGGCCTTCGGGCGGTCCTGTCATTGTCCGGTCACAAATGATGTGAGTCCACACTCGTCGAAATGCAACGCCGTCTACACAACCTCTGCGAAAGGTACGCCGCTGGGGCAATCGGAATTGAAGATTTCAGTGTGCCGTCGGCCGTACGATCCGCTTTTGACTTTTGTGTATGAATCTAGAGTGTGCCACTTCATCCTTATTTTGTAACATTGCATCTCAACTGTTTTTGTTTGCTTTTTACAACATTTATAGCACTTCTAGCCTAAACCAAATTATTGTGTTTGGGGAAATTTTAGAGGTACTTGTGTGGCCATTTCCAAATGGGTAAAAAGTGCGACACTGTTAACACAAACAAGCGATCGCTTGTTTTTTTTTAAATCTTTTTCCAATAGAAAAGAAAGGTTAATTGTCATTAAAGTTATTATAGGTACTGAAAGTGCTTATTTGGAAATACAATGCAGACGGTAAAATTTCGTTCCCACTAATATTCTTTCTAAGTAAAATGGGAAAATGCGCCGATGTCGTGTTCGCGCTAACAGTGTCGCGATGTGTACCTCGGGGAATCGTATATTTCCTTATTTGATAAGGCCTTGTTTTTCTACTTGCAGCATGGTGCCTTTTTTCCCCAGGACATTAGACCGGACCGCCCGAAGGTCATGAGGATCAGGGAAACCCAGAGTAGAGAATTCTTTGAGGGACATTTTTTTCCTACTTTCCACCTGAAGCCTTTTCTTCCGGGGACATTTTTTCCGGGGAACTTTTTTCTTACACCCCGTTTTGACACTGCGCGCCGGCGGTGGCATCACGCTCCACCACTGTGCATGCGCGGCGCAGTGGGGAAGCATATTCAGCAAAAGCAAAAATAAAAAAAAGTAGTTTTGGTCTTTTAAAGATATTATGCATAGAAATGTACGATACCGATTAATCGAATAAGAAATTGATTAATTGGAGGCGATTGATCCGATTAAAGATAATAATCGACACCCAGCCCAGAATTAAGACATAATCACATGCTGCAAAGTCAAATAAATATGGTGGTTGTTCGAAACCTGGGTCCCGTTTATGCCACAGAAACTGCTTCACCGACTGGCGTTATGAACACGAGGGTTGTCTTACTCAGAATTTAACTTCAATACAATCTCCGTGTCACCTTTAGTCAGTAGTTTTGGCGCTAATATCGTGCTCATTACGTTCTGATCGTAATATTTCACTGTATCTGAAATATCTAAAAAAATGAAAGCCGTTTACAACTCCCTGTAACGCCGAATTGGAGCGCAGCTCTTGAGGAGGAGGAGGGAAGGGTACTCAGGGGAGGGTATACCCCTCCTCCTCCTCCTCCTCCCCTCATGCTTCAATGTCCTCCGGGGGAGGGGGGGGTCACGTGACCCCGGGGGGGGGGGGGGGGGCTCGCGCGGTGCATTATGGGACATTTCCCATAATGCACCGCGCGGTTACGCCGACGCCGACGCCGACGCCGCTCAAGCCGGAAACGGGCGCCTAAGAGCTGCGCTCTAAAACATAACCCGTCGATTACTCGCAACAATAATTAATATCCGTGTTTCTATTGTTTGCTAAAATGCTAAGGCGACCTGGATGCAAGCTAACATTATCCTCTTTGCGACCCGCAGAGAAGCGTCTGTGCCGCTCAACTACTAGAGTAATACCCTTGCCACACGGGCAACCCGAATGCCATTTACAACGAATGACATTTGTGTGATCGGCGAATCAGCTCGCAATCTGTTGCGCGTGGAATGCGCCACGACCGGAGTGTCGCGCGCTGATTGGCCGTCCGCTCAAATGTCCTTCGTTGTAAATGGCATTCGAGTTTCCCGTGTGGCACGGGTATTAGTTACATGCATTGAACCTTTCATTCCTCTATAGACATGGGGAGGAAGAAGAGAAAGCCACATAGCGGACGTGTATTCGATTCGCTCCTATTTTCTCTGGTTACTGATACTACGCTGCCCATCGCCAGTGAGTATTTTTTTTCTCCGAATTCATCATAAACAGTTATTGCTGGCTTGCAAGGTTCTCGCTGGCCCGTCGCCCGGCACTCCAGCCGGTAAAACATGGAAATGTCAACTTCCTTAGTCGCCGCCATGGCGGACAGAACCGCTCCCGCCTGACGACCAGCGTGTCGGGCTCGATTGCCGACGACAATCAAGGAGCGTTCCAGGATGTCGTCCGCGGAACAAAGAGACGCTGCTCTAGTCAAGGCTCTGGTTCTAGCGAGAAGACTATCATCACCCAAACAGAGCCCATTGCCGGTCTCGTAGTTCTTTTCACTCCTGTGGACGGAGATGTAAGAATTGACTCCATCAACTCGGTTTGAATCACTTCCACTCTGGAGACGCTCGTGCCTTCGTGTGTTATTGAGGTGCGCTATAACAGGCGAAAGAAGCTCATAGCGATTGACACACGGAAGGGACAGACGACACGTACTCGTCTTGGCCAGACTACGCTTTGCGGTATGAAAATGCGTGCTTTCGAGCCTCGTGGAAAGGCCTCCAGCGTTGGAATTGTTCGCGATATTGACAGCACCCTTTCTGACTCCGCAATACTCGGAGTTCTGCGCTCAACAGTAGACATCCGCAAACGTCCGTCGCATCGGCAAGTCCACTACTATTCGTGTTGAGTTTGCCTCTCCAACACTTCCTGACCACGTTTACGTCGGCCTGGTTCGACATGGCGTCGACTTGTATACCAACAACCCCGTCCAATGCCACCGATGCGGTTTGTTTGGCCATGTTGCGGCTGTTTGTAAGCGGTCGCTAACTTGCCTCCGATGCGCACAGCCTCACGCAACTACGGAATGCAAAGGCTCGAACACTCCTTGCGTCAACTGCAAGAAACCACATGAAACAAGATCACACCAGTGCCCATTTCGGCAAGCTGAGTGCTCCGTGTGTCGCTATTGCTGCGAGAGCAATGTGTCCTTCGCTGAAGCACGAGCCAAGTTGACAAACGTATACGGCCGAGTGCGCGGCTCCACGAGCTACAACAGAGGTGGTTGTTTTAACTGAAAAGCCCCAACGAAGACGACGTCATTCTCGACGACGCCAGGCGGAACAACCTATTGCAGACAAACAAGACCCGTCATCATCGCTTGTTGCCGAAGCCCCGAAGCCAATGGACACAGAGCCTCCGCCTAAGGAAGCACCTGTCCTTGTCTCCTCCGGCGAGAACAACGGGCGACAAAGGTACAAAGAGTGCTGCAAAACAAGCCCCGATCGTCGTCACTACCAGTACAGGCCGGACCTGTACTCCCGGCCACTCAAGCTCCTTTAAGTGTTGGACACGAGGCAATACCGTCCCTCCCAAATCCAAGCACCCTCACTTCCTTGTTAGGTAGCTTCGTACGCCAAATACTTGTGACAGCGCGAAAATTTCTCCCGCTTCTACAGTATCCATGGGAAAACTAGCTCCTGAATTTTATCACGCTTATAGTGCCTCTGGTCTAAAGTTTTCTGCGATAAAAGTTTTTGCTCTGCTCAGTTTTAGTTTTATGGCTTCCTGCCCACCTATTTTACAATGGAACGCCCGCAGCATCACTTCTAAATTAGCAGAGTTGCAGTATTACCTTTCATCTCAGCCGGTACCTATACTTGCAATTTCGTAATGCCGCCTCAGACATGGCTCTCGAATTCAGGTCCATTACCCTAGCGAGGCGGCCGCGCCTAACAGCTTGTCACGGGCATCACTCTTTATTCCCTCTAGTGTGCACCAAGCTGCAGAGGATGTGTCTTAGCTGTGCACAGAAACAGCTGAATTTGCAGCATTCACGGTCATATTTCGCTCCTTTAAGATGACCATTGTGTCTGTATATATATGCCCTTCTGGTCGCTTTAATGCGAAGTGCATTCGTAGCCTCCGTCTTCAATTTCCTGGTCGTCTCCTTATATGCGGAGATTTCAACGCACACCATCCTCTCTGGGGTAGTAAACGCACGACGCCTCGGGGTACGGCTCTCGCAGATGAGATTGAATCAACAGATCTGATTATTCTGAATGACGGCTCTCCTATTGTTTGGTCATCGCGGAGAACCTAGCGTGCTGACCTTACTCTCGCTTCCCCAAATCTAGACGTGTACTGGTCGTTGGATGCGGACACACGTGGAAGCGATCATCTTCCAATTTTGATGAATATACCCGAAGTGACCCGCCTCCCACATCGTCAATACACTGTAACAAATTGGGACGTATTTCGCGAACATTTTCGCTTTCTTGAGCCGTCAGAGGATATACTAAAAGCTATTCTGGCATGTCTCGTTCAATCCACACATAAGATATCTTTAGGGATATCTCAGCCGTCCCGGATTTGAAGTTTGTACGCTTACGTGCTGTTCGCCGCTGCACTCAGCGCCGTGCAAGCCGATCGGGTAAGGTCTCCCATTGGATAGACTGTTGTCGTGTTACGTCAGCTTTACTCCGTCATACTCGCGCACTTCGTCGTCAACAATTTCGTAAATTTGCCTCGTCACTAACTCCATGTACAGTTAAGCCAAAGATCTACAAAGTACTGAGAGGTAGGAGCGGCTCTCCAACACCTCAAGATGTATTTATCGCCCTCAGTCTTAAAACTGGCCTTGAATTGTCAAAACTTGCTAATGATTTTGCGGTGCGCTTCATTCTACCCCAACGCCCTTCTGGATCTTCATATCCTCGATCACTGACTGATCCTGCACGAAGTCATGAGAGTCTGGATCATCCTTTCACTATGTCGGAACTAGATACGGCTCTTAGTAAATTCAAACGCCACAGTGCTCCTGGGTCTGATGGCATTACTTACCAAGCATTGCGTAACCTGAGTGACAAGTCACGCGTCGTTTTGCTCGAACGCTTAAATTCGGCGTGGACCACTGCTATTCTTCCGTAAGAGTGGAAGCATGCTGTAGTAATCCCCATCTTGAAATGAGTCAAGCCTTCGTCGGAATTGTCATCGTACCGCCCAATATATTTGACCTCGTGTGCTGGAAAACTTCTGGAACGCTTGGTACTTACACGTCTCCAATGGTACCTTGACGACATTGAAGCACTGGCACTGCCACCTGAAATAGCGTGATTCAGAAGTGGACGCTGCACTGCTGTCTGCATTGCGAGCCTTACATCAGCGTTGGAAGACGCTCGTTCACGAGGAGACACTGCTCTGGCAGTGTTTCTTGATGTTGAACAAGCCTTTGACTCAGTTCCACATGATGTAGTTCTTGCCTGCTTGGATCGCTTTGGCATAACAGGAGGAACGCTGAAATATTTCCAAGAGTTTCTGAGCAACAGGACAATTAGTGTTTGCTTGGGAACGACTAAGGAAGCCGTGCATCCACTGTTGCGTGGGTTACCTCAAGGTAGTTGCCTTAGTCCAGTGCTATTTAACATCGTAATGACGACAATATATTTATTCATGCATAAATCACCACACCCTTGTGGTATTATCATCTATGCAGATGACATCTGTTTGTGGGCTTCCCATTCTGATCGACGCATTCTACGTTCCTTTATGCAAACATGCCTCGCGCGTGTTGCAAACATGCTAGAAGACCTCGGACTTGCCGTCTAAGCGCAAAAAACAGCGGTGCTCGCTTGTTCCCGCCGCCTCTTCCTTCATGGATTTCCGTGGCTTACTTTTTGTGGGACTCAAGTACCGAGCGTGAGTAACTATCGATACTTGGGGGTCGATCTTGATTTCCGACTATGTTGGCGTCGGCACATTACAAATCTTGTACGTCAGACGGCGATGACGACATCTCTTATTCATCGACTTCATGGACCTGAGTGGGGATTGACCCCTAAAGCCCTACTTTGCGTGCACCGGGCGCTTAACCTTTCCCGCATTCTTTGTGCCGCGTCCTATTTGCCGCGTACGAGATCTCTATGGGATCAGCTGGAACGATGCCACCGAGCCGGAATAAGAATGGCTCTCGGATTTCCCTCGTACTCTCGAATCGGTGCAACGTGGATTGAGGGCCGAGAGATGCCGGTAGCTTTACACGCTGTGAACCGTGCCCTTCAACATCTGGTCCGACTTGCTGAGTCGACCAGTGGTATCTCGCTGTTCACTGACATGCAGCAGCGTCATCTTTCACAATATGGCGGTCACTCAACCTCTAAAGTTGAGGCCCTCGGCTTCACACCCTCCGTCCATTCTCCTCCAGTTGACTCCCCGTGGAGCAAGCACCCGTTCACCATCTACGAGGACATCCTAGGTTTCCACGGAAAATCACGACACCCCTGTGTGGTTAGTCGAGCCCTGACAGAGGAGGTGATGACGTCTCAACATTCCTCGTTTACGGCCATTTATACCGATGGCTCAGTCGACTTCATTCATGATGTCGCGTCTGCAGCTTACCACATCCCCTCAGAATCCTGCTCATGGTCAGGACGGTTCGACCATGCCGTGCCGTCGACTACAGCTGAGC
Source organism: Ixodes persulcatus (assembly GCA_013358835.2). Classification (NCBI taxonomy): domain Eukaryota; kingdom Metazoa; phylum Arthropoda; class Arachnida; order Ixodida; family Ixodidae; genus Ixodes; species Ixodes persulcatus. Next base: position 71,348 of record JABSTQ010009761.1, read on the forward strand.
TGAGTGGAATCCACGCAGCTCTTCTTCACATCACGACGAAACCACCAAATAACTGGCTTTTGGCAATCGACTCTCGGTGTGCCGTGCATAATATCCTCAGCAGCAAAGGCGCCAATCCCGATTTGGTTCGTGAAATAATTAGTCTGGGTCGTCTACCCATGGCTCTAACCACCGAGTACTGTGGATAACTTCGCACATTGGCTTACCCGCCAATAAGATGGCTGACCATCAGGCCTCAACCACTCTAAAACTGCCCACTGCGACATTGAATCACCCCAGCTACTCTGACCTGAGATTGGCTATTAAGACTTGGATACAACACAAGCATCCCGTTTCCAGTGCGGCGTCTGATGAACCTCCTCCTCCAGCTTGTACGCGTGGCCTAACACGGAAGTTCGCTTCCCTTTTCTACCGCTTAAGAGCAGACTGCTCGTACACGCAAGTGAACCTGCACCGCATCAAAAGAACACCCATCCCCTTCTGCGAGCACTGCGATCAGCCAGAAACGCTGACGCATATATTTTTTGAATGTGGACACTACAATACAGAAAGAACTGTGTTTCTAGCTTCACTGAAGAGCCTCGATGTTTCATCCACCCTCGTGGATATGCTATTCCCCAAGGGCCCACCACCCACGTGTACACGTCTCCGAAAGGCTGAGTTCAGCTTCTTGGATGCCTCTGGGCTTCTGGCAAGGCTGTGATGTGTGAGAAAATATGACCGCTTACTTCTCTTTTCGTGCTTGTATGCCAGTGATAGTTTTTCTCGTGAAGTTTCCTGCGGGAATTTGTGAACAATTTGTGAACAATTTGTGATACTCGTGTTCTAGATGTGCCCATTTTCTCACTTTTGACTGATTTCTTGCCAACTCTTTCTTTTACTTTAATTTGTTAACTTGTGTTTTAGGGGCGAAGCTCCTTAGGGTCTAGCCTTGTCCGTCCGTCCGTCCGTCCGTCCGTCCGTCCTCACATCGATTGCCATCCCATCTGTCTTCTTAAAAAAAAATAAAAAAAATGTTTGCGCAGTCGACAGTGTGACGGCGCCGTGCATTACCGTCTTTAGGGTTCACACAGGGCGGAGGAATTCACAACACTGATCGCAGGGTTAACTTTTTATGCATTTCTTCGAATTAATAAAACACTAATCAGGCTTTGATGATACGGGGCTCACATGTCCTGCCGTGCATCTCTTGGGGGCTTGCGGTGCTCGCAGGGGTTCCGCAGCAGGCCCGGCTCCTAGGCGATGTCTTCCGTCTCCGCAGTGACTCGCTCTCTTGCGTCGTCTCGCCTCTCGCAGGGTCCCCCCTCCAGCGGCCTTGCGTCCCGGGAGTCCTTCTCCAAAATCCCGCACCTTCTCGGCGTCCCGCGTGTCGGTCTTCTTCCCCCGAACGGCCAGCTGCTTTTTTTCTCGGGCTTTCCTCGACGCGACCCCGCCAGCAACTGTCCCTCCCTTCAGCAGTTCATCCTCCCCCTCTCCCCAATTCCACGAAGTCGACGTCACCACCATGCCGAAACCCCCGGTCTGCCAATGGGTCCGTCCCGTCTGCCAGAGTGTCTGGACCCGCACCTGCAAGCCGTTACGGGACCGAGGAGAAACTGGACATCCGACACCGAACTCGGGCGGCGCCCCGGTGGTGGCAGTGCGACTTGTCGCTCGGCGGGGCGGAGGGGGGAGGCAAGCAGGAATGCCGTGGTCGAAACCTCCAGAATAGAGCCAGGACGAGACACAGAACATCACAACAGGATTTGAACCTGTGCGGGGAGACCCCAATGGAGTTCTAGTCCATCGCCTTAACCACTCGGCCACGACTGCGGTACGAGTAGGGGACTTTGAGATGTGGTAGTAACTCAAGAGCTGGGGATGTCATGGATAAAACGTTGCATGTAGCCGCTCAACGTCTATACAGGAGAGGCCGCTGCGGTCAAATGCGTATATAATCGCGTTAAACTTTGCATGCATTGGCGCAACGTTTATAGACGAGAGGGCGCTGCGGTCAAATGCTCAAATGCGTATATAACCACGTTCCATACCACACATTCTCTTTCTGACATGGACCGTTGACTTAAGCGGTGGAGATGCGTTCCCACGGCTTCTAGCGGATCCAAGCTGATGCGCTAGAAGAACCACTGGCTCTGCATTTCACCGACCATAAAGCAGTAATAATGAAGTCGAAACGCAACCCGGAACTCAGCACTACCTATGAGCAATTAAAAAAATCAGCACCATCAGCACTACCTATGAACAATAAAATCAGTATCATCAGCACCACCAGAGCTTCGCCCCAATCAACATCCTTCACCACGTGGAGATGCGGTCATTTTTATCATCCTATATTTCTCATCGCCATCTGTTTCCCCTCCTTTCCCCTGCATTCATTCTCATCAAAACTGCAATAACCCAAGCCCGTGAAACTTTTCCAGAGCCAGTGAGAAAAACCTCTCGTCAGGCAAACACCACCACCACCACCACCCCTATAGACATACTAAAAAATATCCTCGGTCACTGTTCAGTTTCATGCCTGCTGGTGTTTCAAGCTTACAATAATCCCAACAACAACAGAAGAGAAAAAAAAAAACCTTTGTAGGCGTCGTTTTCTTTAAAAAAAAGTTAAATTTAGTAGCAACTTACACCGATACCGTGTAACGACACTAAATAAATTTGAAGCACGTGGTACACCCAAAACATTTTCACGAGTGTTATAAGTGCGCACGTTCTCATGGGACATCCTCCAAATGTCTGCATGGGTTCTTCCCAGGTGCATCGGTGACCAAGGACGCGAAGTCAACCCAGCAATACAATCGGAGAAGAATGGCCTGAACAAATCCCATCAGCGGGGACACGACGGAGAAAGCGAGCCAATAAATACGGGCCGTGCCGTTCAAACACCCGTAGAAAAAAGAAGGACCTCCCGTGTCGGCCACTTTGTCAGCCTGTCAGTGGCCTCGTTTGAGTCGGCATTTAATTCGTCGCTTTGCGCCGTCGGAGGCCCGGATTCCCTTCGTAGATTTGCGCACCTGGACGGCTGGGTGTCCCCGTTGAATCGATCGGCGTCGTTAATAAATCGACGTTGACGCTCTTTCTCGTTGTCGCCTGGGTCACAAACGGTGTACAGATAAAGCGGCCCCGACGAGTTGCAGCGTGTTGGTAAGTTACACAAAATAAATGGAAAACAAGAAAATGGACGAGGTTGCTTTCCGTGTATTCCTGAGCAGCCTCCATCCAACGTGATAACGTTTATGTTGGAGTGTGGCGGGAGGCACAAACAGGGGCCGTTTGCTAAAAAATAAAACTTGGCTACAAGAAAAAAATATGTGGTTTTTTAAATTAGATATGGAGTGAGACGAATAAAACGAAAATAATGTATTTGCGGATAAATAATGAACTGAATAATTCGCGGAGGAGCAAAATGGAAAGCACGAAGAGCTCAGGCTACGACTTTTGAAACAATAAGACGATGAGTTTTTTTTTTAAAGTAATTTTAAGGGCGATGCTGGTATATTTGAGACACCGTAGCTTAGTTGTTTTTATTCATTTTAGCTAAACAGCACCAGTATTACAATTAAAGTCGAAGTGTTCATGGCACAGTTCAGTCGTCATGAGTAGTCGGTGACACAACGGAAATAAAAGACCGGTAAGGGCAATGTTACTGTCTATTCTTTACCCTCTATCTGGGGTTATCTCGTTATCACTGGGCACGAGATGAGTGTGGAGCATCGCACAATACGAATGATTCAGAACTAATGGAGGAGAGGGGAAAGCCTTCATGATTTGACAAACCATGTATTTCTTAGATTGCCAATATCTCTATTCCATACCAACTGAATGAGCCTGGAGCTTGAACCAAAAAGGTGACGGTTATGTTACGCTTGTGTACTTTGGACTCTTTGGACGTAGATTGTTTTCCAGGTTCCGCTTTGTCATAAATTTGATTACAGCTTCCGCGCTTCACCAAAAACAATAATTTTTCTTTCGTGCATTATATTTTTAGCTCAGGTACATCAGCCCTCTTGGAGGGGAATGTCTACCGTTTGTTTAGTTGCCGGTCATAACATTTTGTTTTTCGTTCACACTTTTTTCTGCATTTTTTCCACAATCTTGATTTTGATAAGCCCTTTGTAAACCGCATCATACCACACAGCACAATGTAACGCGATCATACACACTGTCCTCCTAATTTCTCATTGACGTCTGGGAAACAAAAGTTGTGAATCAGCCAATGCTGACTCCCAGATCAGACAGGGTGCGTTCCAACACGAATACTGGCTAGGTGGCGCAAGCCGCCGCCCGATTTGGGGTTCAGTCATGTGCATCCATTCATTCATTAAACACTGTTCGAGGCGGGGCTTAGGCCGCACGTCCGGGAGCTTCCTGGCTCGTGACGACGACCATTCCCCGAAGTGAAGAACCCAGGGGTCCCGTGGAGGTGGGAGAATTGGTAACGTAACGAACGGTTTAATTACATGGTAGCGATACAGTCGTCAAATCCAAGAGAGCAAATGGAGCTCTCACGCCCCGCCTTATATAGGGGTCCGTTTTCTCCCTCTCTCTCCGCCAGGGCAGCAGGTGCGACAGCCACGTGCTTTGCAGCTGGGTCCGTCGCGACGTAGTCAGAAATGAGTCATAGCCAAGGTTCTCCGCAGTTAGGCCAGGCCTCTCTCCCCTTCCGGAGCGCACGAACCCACACGCACACACACACACGTCCCGTTGACGTCACGGACGCGTTGAGACACGTTTTGGGCAGCCTTCGACAGGTGGGCGTCAGTCCTGAACACGTCGGGACTCGTTTTGGGACTCGCTTCCGCAGCGTTGAAACTCGGAAGAAGGTTGCCGAAGGTTCCATTCTTAACAGCCCCTCCGGGGCCAGGGAAACCTCGAATGGCCGGTGGTACAATCGCTGGCCTGAAGAGGTGGGCTTGGAGTAGGCCTTGAGAAGACGCTGCAAGCACCAAACAAACTCCCAAACCTCTCACAACGGAGGCATCAGCGGAAACGTCCCCCACAACACCACGCCACACCGCAGTCAAACGCTCGGAATTCGCCAAAGACCCGCCAGACTGGATTACGGATTACCAAAATTTGGTACAATTCCGGGTATCGAGACCCCCTGTCGCCAAAAAAAAAACTAATTTTTCCAACGAGGTCACTAAGAACAAAAGACAAAAGACAAAAACTTTTCGCAATTTGTGAGGTCATTTTGGGGTATCAACGAAGTGCCCCCACTTAGATCCTCATACCCGTGGATGACGAAGACCTCTGAGATCATCCCTACTATTTTTCGTGATGTCAGAAAAATCTGCTCAACCCAGCGGCATTGCCGTTAAATTTGCCTTTTCTTTTTCTTACGCTGAAGTCATAGTGATCGATTTTCACGTGATTTCTAGACGTGAAAATGCGGTCCTTATAGCGCCGAAAAAACAATCCGCCTCTTTCATGCCCCGTCACATTGGTCCTAGCAATCTCCTGAGCTGTATCGCGAAACCCTGACACACTAGGGTCGCTCTTCTGCTCGACTCTGTCTACTCGTAGCAGAGGACCAAAGTTACGCGACGCCGGAGCTACGAGAGATCTTTCACTGATCCCCTCTTCCTCCGCCTTTTCCGCCGGCGCGTTGGGACGGCGTACGCTTCCTAGTGCTACGAGTTCGGGCTGTTCTACAACCTGGTCCCCCTCATCCCGTTCCTCTGCCTCCAACTCTGGGAGTGCTTGCTCCCCGTCAGCTGCTTCTGGCTCTGGATCACTCGTCAACAAAGGGGCAAGCTGACGCGATTTGGACCTCGTCAACGCTTGAACCAGTCCTTCTCCCAGTTGTTGACCCCTTTCGCGCAGCAAGAAATCTGACCGGTTAGAAAACAAATAAGGATATTCCAACGGGACTGTTTGCGAGACAGCCGCCTCTGTCACTAGCTCTCCGAACGGGCCAGTTATCCTTACTGTCGCCATAGGCAGACAGACACTGTGCTTTTCAAGCAGCTGCTTGATCCAAACTACCTTTCCCGTAAAATCGGAGGGCGTTACATACGACGGATGGACAACGTCCATCGTCGCTGCACTGTCACGAAGCACCCTGCACGGCTTTCCGTTTACCTGGAGCTCGTGAAGATAGGGACGAAGGAGCTTCAGGTCCTCGTCACGTCCGTTCACGCACGAGAACACAACCCGCGGTTTCTTACATCTGGCCGCTGTGTGTCCCGGCTCCTGACAGTTGTAGCACAGGAACGGCTTCCTTGCCTCGAACTGCCCTGTTGGGCTTTTCCGCGCCTCGTCTCCGTTCGAGTGTTCTGCGCTCTTTTCTGGGACCTTTTGTCCTGCTTCGGGCTTCTCGGGCCCGTTTTCTCGCGAGCCGTTACCCTGTCGGAAGGTCTTGCGCTGATCGCTTCGGCCGGATTCGCTTTCCTCTCCGCTCAGCTTTCTACGCGTTGCGTACTCTTCGGCTAGCTCAGCGGCCCTTTCGACAGAGTCGACTCCCACCCTGTCCTGCACCCAGAGCTTGACTGACTGCGGAATGCTACGAAAGAACTGTTCGAGGCACACACACTCGACTACCTTGTCTCGGCTTTCGTACACTTCCTCGCTCTTCAACCATTCTATCAGGTTGGTTTTAAGCCCGTACGCGAATTCCGAGTAGCCCTCGCTGCTCTTTTTGGATGCGTTTCTAAACCTTTGACGGAACGCCTCGGCAGAAAGGCGGTACCGCTTCAAAAGGCTGGACTTCACCTTGTCGTAGTCGTCCGCGTCTCCAGCACTAAGGCGCGCGACAACCTCTGCAGCCTCACAGGGCAACAGAGTCAAAAGCCGCTGCGGCCACGTTTCTGGGGCGAAGCTCAACTTCTCACATGTCCTCTCAAAGTTAACTAAGAATAGGCCCACGTCTTCCCCAACTTTAAACGGCTGCATGAGCCTCCATCCAACGTGATAACGTTTATGTTGGAGTGTGGCGGGAGGCACAAACAGGGGCCGTTTGCTAAAAAATAAAACTTGGCTACAAGAAAAAAATATGTGGTTTTTTAAATTAGATATGGAGTGAGACGAATAAAACGAAAATAATGTATTTGCGGATAAATAATGAACTGAATAATTCGCCGAGGAGCAAAATGGAAAGCACGAAGAGCTCAGGCTACGACTTTTGAAACAATAAGACGATGAGTTTTTTTTTTAAAGTAATTTTAAGGGCGATGCTGGTATATTTGAGACACCGTAGCTTAGTTCTTTTTATTCATTTTAGCTAAACAGGACCAGTATTACAATTAAAGTCGAAGTGTTCATGGCACAGTTCAGTCGTCATGAGTAGTCGGTGACACAACGGAAATAAAAGACCGGTAAGGGCAATGTTACTATGTCTATTCTTTACCCTCTATCTGGGGTTATCTCGTTATCACTGGGCACGAGATGAGTGTGAAGCATCGCACAATACGAATGATTCGAAACTAATGGAGGAGAGGGGAAAGCCTTCATGATTTGACAAACCATGTATTTCTTTGATTGCCAATATCTCTATTCCGTACCAACTGAATGAGCCTGGAGCTTGAACCAAAAAGGTGACGGTTATGTTACGCTTGTGTACTTTGGACTCTTTGGACGTAGATTGTTTTCCAGGTTCCGCTTTGTCATAAATTTGACTACAGCTTCCGCGCTTCACCAAAAACAATAATTTTTCTTTCGTGCATTATATTTTTAGCTCAGGTACATCAGCCCTCTTGGAGGGGAATGTCTACCGTTTGTTTAGTTGCCGGTCATAACATTTTGTTTTTCGTTCACACTTTTTTCTGCATTTTTTCCACAATCTTGATTTTGATAAGCCCTTTGTAAACCGCATCATACCACACAGCACAATGTAACGCGATCATACACATGTCCTCCTAATTTCTCATTGACGTCTGGGAAACAAAAGTTGTGAATCAGCCAATGCTGACTCCCAGATCAGACAGGGTGCGTTCAAACACGAATACTGGCTAGGTGGCGCAAGCCGCCGCCCGATTTGGGGTTCAGTCATGTGCATCCATTCATTCATTAAACACACATGGCTCACTTCCGCTCGATTCGAGGGTCAACTCTCCGCAAGATGCACGCCACACTGTCTAATACGTTCTCTTTTTTAATTCTTTTTCGCAGAGAGAGGAGGGGAACGGGGGAAGAGCTGTACGGACCCCTTGTGGATCGAACGGCGGGTGTCCCCCGGACCACACAGGGGGTTCGCAATCGACATATAGATGGGGACCAGCGCCATTGCATCAGACTGGCCCTCCCGACGTCGTACTGTCATCCTCCACCGGGCGACTTGCTCTTGAATCCTAATAGTTAATGTGGTCAGGGGACAAACAATGTGCCTACCAGGACATACCCGGGAGAGTGGCGTAAGGTTGAAAAATGAAAGTGGCAGGACATAAAACAAACAGAAAAATGTTAGGAAAGGAGCAATAACGTATGACGCTTGTTTTTCTTCTTTGTTTGTCAGTCCCTGTGGGTAGGTGAGCGACGGCGCATGTCCAAGCACCATAGTTACAAATTTCAGGGGAAATCTGGTCCACAGTATTTGTCTTCCGACGAACCGGCTCGAATGAGAATTCGGTCCAATTTTTCTGATCTACTGTTTTAAAGTGATCTTTCTATGTAAATAAAAGTGGACTTCAGAGAAACTGCCGTCGAAGTGTCTTATGTGAAATTATTCTGCAAGTGGCTTGCCGACTAATGTAAAAACGTTTCTTAGAGTGTAATTCGTGGTCTTCGGGTCTTATTATTTTGAGATCTAATTTATCGAAGCCTATTCATTTAATATTTTCTGCAAAAGAACTGCTCTTATATTTTTTCTTGATTTTCTTGAAGGTTGAGCCAGCGATGAGGCTATTTTAAGCTTACATCATCGAGTAGTTTAAACAATAATTGTGTCTCACTTCCTTTAAGAAGGTCTTCTGTAAGTTTTCGACTACTAACGGGCAAAATATATTTAAAAAAAAACATCTAGATCCGATTTATTTGACTTAAATCAGATTGAATTGATTTTAATCACAATAGCCATAGTGACTTTAAGCACTGAATGTATTTTAAACATTACAGATTGATTGTTCAATTCGTCCAATTACTAAAAACAATACGGAAGAAAGAAATACTGAAATTATATATTTATAACTTAATTAACAACTTTTTATTGAGTAAATTAAGTCATAGTAGAACAAAAAAAAATCAGCTTGGCATATTTAAGTTATTAAAAACTTTATTTGCTTTTTCTTTTGAGTTCTTATTTTCTTGCAATCATACGTTACTTTTCTAATGTTATTACTTTTTTCGTGTTCTTATCTAGTTACAATAGGACGTCACGTGGGGGAGAAAGGAGGAATGAGACAGTTTTCAAACTATAATGTTTTGTGTAGTTTAATGGAATATAGAAACAAGTTTAACGGTCTAAAATATAGTGTGAAACACCCTTCATATCAACTGAACAACACTTTGTCCCAACTCTTGTAGATATGTAAAGAAAAAAATTGCGAGATCAAACTGTGTTTTATTTCACCCTTCCCCCAGGGAGGTATGGGCAGATGAAAGATCGAACTAAAATTGTACTAGTGAATATTATATACAAAAGAGTATTCATCAGACATGGAACTCGATCGCAGTCGTCTCTTTTCCTTTGATTGTCTGTGGTATTAAACCGAAGATTAAGAGTGCGGTAACATTTTACACAGAGCAAATAATTGCTGGCTTAAATGCAATAAGAACTAAAAGTAGATGATTCACCATTATTACAGGTTAACAGTGTTGATCTACCAGTCAGAGCACCAATCTTTATAAAGAAACGACTGAGACGTTGTCCCATTCCTCCCATCTTCTCACTGTCCCATTCCTCCCAAACTGCTTTGCACATGGTGAGTTGCCAATTGTAGCAACAGGTGGGATGCTTAGCTTGAAATAGCGGTGGTTAAAAGCAACCTATTAAAATATTATTTACATGTTAGTTCACAACAGCCTTTGGCCAAACCGTTTTGAATAAAGAATAGAGTAAAACAAATGTATGCTACTTACTTTTGAGGGTAGAGGTGGCAACCACTGAACCAAATCGCATACACCACGCCAAGCAGGTACGCAATTACAGTTGAATGTACCGCTATCACGGCGCCATCATTCTAGCAGTTCATCAACTTTTTGAAGCTGTTCACTGAAGAAATATGTCTACTGTCCCAGTTGTCCCACCGTCCCTTTGCTCTCCACTCTACTGACGAACGAATTTAATGGCAGAAAGAAAGCCCAACGTACCGATTTGCTCACAAGACCACTGCTTTGTGCTCATGTTCAACCTGATAAATATGATTCATTGATTTAAATACAAAACAAATGCATATTGAGAGCATCAAATGATAAACGATAAATTAAAAATATGTTTGATTATTATTTTTGAGGAAAAGGTCGATAACTACAACACCACAGTAAAACAGGTCTGATTTAAATAACGATTTAAACCATAATATAAATCACGCTTTCGATTACACTCTCCACCTTGGAGCTGGCCCAACTAGCACGCCAGAGAACCGTCTAACTTGACTCAAGCTTCGGAATCCCAAGAGCCTAACTTGGGCCTGCCCAATACGGTTTTTCTTTAAGGCGTTAGGTAGTGCCAGAGCACTTCTCTTTGACGTTTCTATGGCCTTTTTTTTTTGGCTCGTTCCCGCCGGGGGCACCCGTGAAAGCAGGTGTTTGGAGAATGGCGTCTCCACGGACCCCGAGTCCCGCAGGGGGCGCCTGCACCTTAGGTGCTAGGGGCTTGGTGAGTAGCGTCACCACGGACCCCAGCCACGTGGGCCACCATACCCGCACGCAGGGGCACCTACTTTAGTAGGTACTTGGTGAGTGGCGTCACTACGAACCCCGAGCCATGTTGGTTTGCACACCCACGTCTGGCTGTGCGTGGCGTACCCGTATCCGGGGAAAAGGGGATCCTTGCGGTTGAGCTTAGCCCGGGGTACGTTTGAACCCTTCGGGGCCCCCCCGAGTGAGGCAATACACCGCTTCGGCCCCTGCTTCTCGAAGACGGGTGTCCTGGCTTGGCCCGAAAAGAACGATTCAGTCAGTCGCCTTTTTCCACCTCTACTTTCTATACCTTTCTTCTCCTTCTCCTCTTCCTTCTCATTTCACCTTCTTTGGCGGCAAGGGATAACCTTGGGTGGTGACAGATACCCTCGTCCAGATCCACATTTGGTTATAGTTTCCCGGCAGCACTGTTAGAGTAGCGTCTCCAGCCAAGCCCTTCTTGTTATGGTGCGTTACCTAACCCCTTGTTGGGCTCAGTGGTGGGTGGTGCACAGCGGATTCTGAACACTTTCCGCCTCTTATGGCTCCCTCTCTTTCTAAACCCGGTTCCAGGCAGCCATCCAAACGGAACTGACCGGACCAAGTCATTGCCAAAGCACCAGAAACAGAACACTTCGTTAAGGTTTTGGTAGCTCACTCTGAAGACGATCAACGCCCTGTCGACAAGCTGTCTCCGTTCATTGTTGCCAAAGTTCTTGAGCACTTGATCGGACACTCCTACCAAGCAAAAAAGCTGCATTCTGGAAACCTTCTTGTAGAGGTCACCACACAAGCGCAAAGTGCGGCCATTCAAATTATGAAAAGCATCGTCGACACCTCCATCACGGTAACGCCGCACAGGACGTTGAACACTGTGCGTGGTGTCATCTCTGAAGAAGACGTCCTGGGTGTAAGCGAGGATGAGATCCTTGAAGGCCTACAAAACTCGGGTGTCACTGCAGTAAAACGGATTTTACTTCGCCGCGTCAGGGTCAGAAGATCCCCTCAAAACAACTTATTCTTTCTTTTGAACGGCATAGTCTTCCAGCAACAGTAAAGGCAGGCTATTTGAACTGCCGTGTCCGTCCTTATATGCCGAACCCCCAAAGGTGTTTCAGGTGCCAACGGTTCAAGCATGGGTCTAGGAGCTGCCGTGGAAGAGAGATCTGTGCCAAGTGTGGCAGCAACGAAGATGTCGCAGACATCTGTGAAAACACTGTGTGTTGCTCCAACTGCAAGGGCACCCATGCAGCGTACTCTCGTGTTTGTCCCTTATGGAAGCAGGAGAAGATGTTGAGTTTAAAAACCAAAGGAAACTTTACATACCTTCAGGCCAAGAAACGCTGGTCATTCCTTGCACAAGGCTCGTATGCCGACGTGGCGCGCCAGCGTCCCTGCGCTACGTATGAAGTCAAGGCCAGCCCAGGTCTTTGCTCGAAGACATGGCTGCCGCCCTCAGGACCCCAAAGCCTACCCAGGGGCAGCAGGCTCCCTCTCTTCGCCGAGAGGGTTCGCGGGCTGCTCCTACATCCCAAGACAGGCCAGCGCCTGCTGCGCCTGTACAGTCCGCACGCTCTCCTACCAGGGAGAAAGAGCGAGGCTCTCGGCCTCACTCCTGAAGAGACCGCCAGCAACCAAGGAGCAGCATGGTCCTCATGCAGCTTCTGTAATGCAAACGGAAGCGGAGCAGATGGACGGGGTTGAATCCCTCCCAAGTACATGTGCTACCCTCTCGTCAGGTTCTGGTCGCGGCCGTGGGTTAGAATCTCGCAGCTCCAACCCTCCCAAGCCGGCGAGCAAGCCTGCTTGTGGAGCTCAGGAGAGAGGTGCTCCTGCCCTGTCCTCCTCCCCATCTACCCCTGGGTCTGACCAGGAGGAGATGGAGTGGCACAATCCGAAGACCAAACAAAAAACTAAAAAACCTGTGATCCCTCCGATGTAATTACATTTCTTTCACTCTTCACCCGTGTGCTTGTAATTTTGTATCTTTATAATGGTTTCAGTGATAATGCAGTGGAACTGTCGAGGGCTCCTAAGTAACCTGAATGATGTGGAGTTTTTGCTGGAGGAACACAAGCCGCGTGTGCTTGGCTTGCAGGAAACTCATTTAAATTCCAGCCATACCAACTTCCTCAGACGGTACCAGGTATTCCGGAAGGATCGTCAGTGCTCAGTCAGTTCTTCTGGAAGAGTTGCGGTGGTTTTCCCTAGAGAAGTGCACTGTGTACAGATTCCTCTGTCTACCTCACCGGAAGCAGTAGCTGTACGGTTCATGCTTCACAAAGCTCTGACAGTGTGCTCTTTGTACTTACCACCATCCTTTACTGTGAAATCCTCAGATTTTAATTCGTTTTCAGACCAGCTTCCTGAGCCATTCCTTTTGATGGGTGATTTTAATTGTCACAACCCTTTATAGGAGAGCACACGTTGTGACATCCAAGGGAAATTTATTGACACTCTGTTATTCTCGCGAACACTGTCTTTTTAATACTGGTGAGCCTCCCTTTTTCAGCTGTCAATGCCTTTCTTCAGCAGGCATTGATCTTTTCATTGGGACTGCCACACTTTTTGCTAACTTTTCATGGCATGTGGATCCTAACCCATATGATAGCGACCCTTTCCCCATTATTTTAAAGTGTACTGCTCCATCGTCCTTTCTCATGACACGTTCACCACGCTGGAAAGTAGACCAGGCATACTGGGCCATGTTTGAAATTTCATCTGAGGTTAACCCTGAAACCTTAGTTGGCGTGGATGTAAATGATGCCTGCAAATTCCTTACTGCCTCTATAGTTGAGGACAGCTCATAAAGCTATTCCACGGTCTTCTACACGCATTTTAGTTAAGCCGAAACCTTTGTGGACTAAGGAGTGCAGCGAACTCGGAAAAAACAAAATTGTTCATGGGATGTGCTACGTCGGTACCCGACGCCTCCAAATGTCTTAGCCTTCAAACAGGCACGGACGAAGGCTCGATATGTTCGTCGTCAATCCAAAAAGACGACATGGAAAAAATTCACTTTCTCCATTAATAGTCACACCAGTGTAAAAGTTGTCTGGGAAAAGTGCATAAGATTAATAGGGATTATCGAGCCTTCTCTATACCGCTTTTTGTTCTGCCAGGTGGTGTACTGCCTAGTCTTGAGCAGCAGGCCAATATTCTAGGAGAGCACTTTGCATCTGTATCGGGATCATCGCATTACTTGGCTGCATTTTTAAAGCATAAAAGTGTTACAGAGAGGAAGAGAATACATAGCTCTGGAGGACTACGACAACAAATAATAGACGATTTACTTTTGGAGAGCTACAGGCAGCTTTAAATAAAAGTAAAAATACCTCCCCAGGACCAGATCGGATTCACTACTGTATGCTCAAACATTTGCATTCCAATACCTTGCAAGCGCTTTTAAACTTTTTAACCAAATCTGGCGAGAAGGTGTCTTCCCAGATTCCTGGAAAAGAGCCGAGGTTATCCCGCTCCTCAAGCAAGGAAAAGATCCATCATTACCCTCAAGTTACCCGCCCATAGTCCTCACCAGTTCCTTGGAGAAAACCTTTGAACTAATGGTAAACTCAAGATTGGTCTACTTTCTAGAGGAAAATAATCTCCTCGATAAGTTTCAGTGCGCTTTTCGTGCTCACAGAACAACGGTGGATCCCCTAGTCAGACTCGAGAAAACTATTCGTGAGGCTTTTGTTAATAGTCAGCATTGTGTTTCTGTCTTTTTTTGATATAGAGAAGGCTTACAACACAACATGAAGTATGGAATCTAGAACGATCTTGTCTCGCATGGAATTCGTAGCCGAATGCTCTCACTTATCAAAAGCTTCTTGGAAGACAGATACTTTCATGTCAAGCTTGGTAGAACCTTCTCTCGTAGTTTTGTCTAAGAGAATGGAGTTCCACAAGGTGGTGTTCTCAGTGTAACACTATATTTAATAAAAATGAACTCTATTGCAAAGTCTATCCCACAATCACTTTCCTACTCTCTTTACGTGGATGACTTGCAGATCTCTTGCTGTTCGTGTAACATTTCAGTCTGTGAGAGACAACTTCAGCTGGGAATTAATAGTCTGATGAGGTGGGCTGATGGCAATGGGTTTAGTTTTTGACCAGAGAAGTCTGTATGTGTGAACTTTTCATTACGTAGAGGCATGATCCTAGAGCCTAGTCTGATCTTAAGGGGGCAGGCAATTCCTGTTCGTAATGGACACAAGTTTCTAGGAGTGATATTTGATAAAAAGTTGAATTTCCGTAGTCATGTACTTTACCTGAAACAGAAATGCTCAAGGTCAATGAACCTCCTAAAGGTGCTTTCACACACGTCTTGGGGTAGCGATTGGGAAGGCCTCCTTCGTCTCTATCGCAGCTTAATTCGTTCAAAATTGGATTATAGATGCGTAGTGTATGGATCCGCAGGTCAATCTTTCCTTCAGGTGTTTGACCCGATCCACTATCAAGGCTTTCCACTGGTGCTTTTCGGACGTCCCTTATTCCTAGCCTATATGCTGAGAGTAATGAATATTCACTTGAAAAGAGGCGAT
The DNA here is from genome assembly GCA_013358835.2 of Ixodes persulcatus. NCBI lineage: Eukaryota > Metazoa > Arthropoda > Arachnida > Ixodida > Ixodidae > Ixodes > Ixodes persulcatus. The sequence goes on from JABSTQ010009761.1 coordinate 86,668, forward strand.
TTTATTTAGGGTTCCAGTATGTATTAAGAATTCGCTCTATCCCTTCTCATCCAATCCAGGAAGCAATTCATGATTCTCGCTACGAAACCACATTCAAGAACAAGCGATCTGTCGTACCCCCCTTTACGCAGAGAATTAAGGCATATTCACAGGCGTACAACCTTGACAGTTTCAGCCTAGTTGCCCAACTTTCATTGGCAGTAGCTCCTTGGGAGCGCATAGCACCCATAATCAATTTTACTCTGATCAAAGATAATAAGCGGCAAACTCCTGTTGCTGCCCTGCAGCAGGAGTTTTCCCAGGTTGCTTATACGTACAGCGACTGTAGGAGCTTCTTCACAGATGGTACTAAGAGTGATTTTGTTGTTGGTTGTGCAGTTATAAGTGAGACATGGACGTTTGTTAGGCGTCTTGTTGCCAGAGCCTCAATCTTCACTGCAGAATTTTATGCTTTAATTTTAGCTGTTGAATTCAGTATAGAAAACTCTATCCAGTATTTTGTTATTTACTCTAACTCTCTCAGCGCATTAAAGGCGCTTGATTCTTTGGAAGTACCGAAGAATACCTTTGTTAGTAGGCTCAGGAGCATTGTGCACACTGCAGCAAAATCAGACCTACACATCAATGTCTGTTGGGTGCCTAATCATGTCGGTATTCAGGGAAATGAGGGTTCTGATAGAGCTGACAGTACGTGCATTGAGAGGCCAGTTCATATCAAATACATTCCATACACTGACTACAAACACAGTCTTTAAGCAATCCAGAAAATCTGGCAGTTAGAATGGGACACGGAAATACACAACAAGCTTCATTGCGTGAAACTTACCCTGCGAGAATGGGCAAGTTGCCGACACAGGAAGCGCTTCTTTGAGGTGGTGCTCTGTCGCCTGAGATTGGGACATACCCATCTCACGCATGGGTACCTCCTTCGGGCAGAGGCAGCTCCGAAATATGAGCACTGTAACGAGTCGTTGAGTGTCATGCATATTCTTATCACATGTCCTAAGTACCATCATTAAGGCACCACTTTTTTCTCTACCTTTTTCCGCAATCACGTCCCGTTCCACGCGGCATTATTATTGGGTGACGAGCCTCTTGTGCCGCACCATCAAGTTTTTAAGTTTTTAGATAACATTGGCATACTACATCGGCTATGAATTTTAGTTTGTTTTCATTTCTATTGCGTTTGCCTGAAGATTAGCGGTGGCAGAAAGCCGGCGATCTTGTATCGTCGGCACATTCTCCCAAACTTCCTAGTGTAAATGAAATTCCTTTAAAGTGCCTCTGGTTAGCAGAGCATCGGTTCAAAATTTCTGGAGGCCTTAATAGGCATGTATCTTGTAAAGTGTTAAACATTCATTCCCCATAGTTTTAATGGAACTATCTACTATAGGTCTTTTCAGTAATGCCTTTAACTTACCCTGTGTTTGGCACACTACGGCCTTAGTTGCCGCTGTGCCATTAAACACCTAATTTTCTTCTTCTTTCGGCTCGTCACATAATTACTAAAGTGCCAAACTTTGTTGAATAAACCAGAGACTGGGGCAGAAATGAACATATAAGACGAAGGAACAAAAAAGGACAGTACGACTTCTCAGAGCGAGACGTCGTTCTGTTCTTTTCTTTTCCTTCGACTTATATGTTCATTTTTGCCCCAGTCTCAGGTTTATTCAACATGGTTAACATTCACCAGTTCGCCTGCAGCCTTACTATATTATCTCTGTCAAACTTTAGCCAAAGATGCCATTAATGAGACGAAGAACTAGGAGTGAAGCATAAATCTGGTACTTTTATTTTGCTTTATATTAAGTGCTGCATAAACAGCCCTAGGCATTTTTGGTGCACTGAAAAAGATCACATTCAATACGCAAAATATTGGTCTACATATCAGTATGAAAGAAAACATAAATGCACTCTAGCAATTTTCCTTCTTGTCCAAAAATGTCAATATCAAGGATTACCTGAGCTAGATTCAAATTTGTTGAAAACCGAATACAAACAAGTCATGGGATCAGTTCTGTACAAAGGAAAAGGTTAAATTAAGGGGTGAACACGGCTTACCCTCTGAGGTACTCGGAAAGAAACACAGTTCAGTAGTGTCGCTGATTGTAGACAATCACTTACAACCTTGTACAAGGACATAAAATCCCGAATCATCCGTCTAGTTCACAAATGCTTTAATAGCGAATCAGATTACAAATTCTACTACAGTCATAAAATACACTGGGTTGAAAATAATGCTGTTCGTTTGTTTGGCTTGTTTTAAATTCATGTACGATGATACCAGATGAAACTACCAGCAGTAAAGCCTATATATAACTTTGGCACTTGTTTGGTGAACTAAGGTTAAGATAACCAGAATCTGGCCAAAGAAGGTCAAGTTTGGATTTACCTTGGCGTTTTAGGGCTTATTAGGGCCTTAAATTCCCACACAACAATCAGATTTTGGCCCAAAGAGCTGTGCTACTTGGCGGATGTGTAAATATGCGTTGTGGACCTCTTTTTATGAGTGATTTGTTTTTTAAACGAATATTGCATTAGGTGGCGGCTGAAATAGTTTTTTTTTGTCTTTTGAATAATATATAGTGGGGATTTGGTTTTGTATGTGCACTTCTTGAAGACATAACAAGTTTTACTGTGTCCAGTACAAACGAACAAACGGCGCAGACCACGCATGACTGTTTCATAAAATATTGAGTGACGACTTCTTTTACGAGGGCCCACAAAGCGCATTTTCTATACTAAGTATTGTAGCTACACTTTCGTAGGTGATAACACTGAAACACAAATGTTGTAAAATATTGAGTGACCACTCATTTTACGAGGGCCCACAAAGCGCACTTTCTATACTAAGTATTGTAGCTACACTTTCGTAGGTGATAACACGGAAACACAAATGTTGTAACGGTAACAAACAGAACAAGAAACTTAGTCAACTATGTGCATGAGTTTCTCTCGTGCTAATTTAATTGTCCGGTTAAACTTACAATTCTTGAATACCTCATCGTTGATTTTGATTTCGTCATTTTATCTCCCCACGTCTTCTGAAGTCAGGTCCCAAGCAAGTGTCAATTGTTTCCTTCCGTATCTAATAGTACCACCATGACAAACGCGAACGCTTTCCGACGTTCGAAAACACTGCTACCCTAAAGGTACGACGCTACTCAATTATTAATTTACTCACAAATCGCTTCCATCACGGTTGTGTTTCTCGGGAGGTTGGAAGATTAGAAAAATTACGAGTTTTCATTGTTTTGGTCTAGACACTCTGCTGCGGCATACATTTCGTCTCAGATAGTCCGGGGAACCACTGTGCTTGTACAGAAAGGACACATTCTGCTGCACCAGGTGTCACCGCATTCCGTCACCGACACCCTCACCGTCAGCTGACACGTGGCTCCCGGCAGGGCAGGACTTAAAAGAACATCTTTTGGGCATTCACTTGGAGTTAAGCGCAGGACAGAGTGATAGCCTTGCAACGTAGATTCCTAAAAAGGGAAGCAGGGGAATGAAGGCACAGGGTACCCACAAACCAGGGTCGAAGGACATGACTATCGTAGAAAGGGAGAACTGCTAGAAATGACTTTAAAGGCCCGTTCACACATGTCGGTTGCATGCGACTGCGTCCGTTGCAACCGGAGCGACCGGAACGACCGCTCTGCGCCCCGCGTACACACACCTGCAACCAGTGCAACAAGCGCAGCGGGTCGTCAGCACGGCGACCGCTTCTACGCCGCCGTCAGCTGTTTCAGCGGTGCCTCTAAAAAGGGGACGCACTGCCACTCAATGCCGTAACAGAATATAAACAGACAGTTTTCTATAGCCTAAACCTTTATTATTATTATTAATATTTTCATGATAGGCTTGCAGGGTACAGTGGATGAAAAAAGAAAAAAGATGCAGTACGCCGTCTTGGACGATCAAGACTCTAATACACGACTTTGCCACTAGTACAAATCTCGCCACACGCCTTTTCTACGATTATAATAGACGATGTAATCTTAGCAGCGATATAGCAACGTAAAAATATGATTTTGTGACCAGATAGACGTTGAGAGCGTTCAGGATTGCTAACACTAATCACTTTTCTCCGGTGATGAAAACGCGTGAAAATTCGCATCCTTTATACGGTACGCGCCAGTAATACCTTGAACTTGAGCACACGCATGAAATGCGCCAAATAAGAAATCCGGGCGATGTTCGAGGACACAAATGCTTAGAAAGCACCACTGTAGTCGAAGTAAACAAACACGACGGCACGGGCGTTTCTGCTGTCTTGAGAGTGCCGCCACGACATCGCCGCACGAGTAGGTGGATCTTCCCTTCTAGTACGTGCTGGGTTATCATAGCGACACACGACGAAAATTCACAGTCAAGGGTAGCGCTTTTACGCGGAAGGATGAGCTTTCACCACGCCGTCCACATCGACGATCACCACCGACGCCATGTTTGCAGGAGCCGGCCGGTCGGCCCGCGACCGGCATGCAACGCGCGCGACCAGTTCTCCTCGACCTGTGATTGGTCTGTCGTTGCGGCTGTTTCAAACGCAGCGGGGAAAGTTGGGCTCGCTCCAACTCCTTGCGTCGTGAACAACACGTGCGAGCGTCCCTTCGTCGCTATGGCAACTGACGGTTGGAGACCCTTGCAACGGTCGTTTCGGTTGTTCCAGTCGTTCCGGTCGCTACGGACGCATGTGTGTGAACGGGCCTTAACAATGAAATTGAGTTGCCTCTTCCGTGCAGGGACTTGGGAGGTGGGGAAACGAGAGAGGGCACCTGTTTTCCCTCACTGATAAAACGGGTGAAGGGAAAGGGGGGGGGGGGTATTTAAGTTTTCTTTTTTTCTTTAGTTTTGCGTATCTGTATTACAGAACAAATTCTACTTGAGAGAATCTTGAAAGTAACGATTTAATATTTTAAGTAATAAGTGCCCCGGTAAAATACCGTAAAAATATTTATTTTCGCGGCCCCAATTTTTCGGGAATTTGGAGGAGGAGTCACATTCTACCATTAAAAACGTCTAACTTTGTATACTGGAATTCGCGTCTCTAGTCAATAGATTTATTAATATTATATTATTAATCGGGAGGTCATTATTTTTTTTTTATCCACGCAGTAACCTCTACTGCATTTGGTAACAAATTGGACAGGAAGGTGACATCCAGATGCATTTATCGTGTCCTGAGATATCTATATTTAATTTATTCTTTATGTATTCGAACACAATACTTCAGAAGCCCTTCATTATTAAGAAAACACGCGAACGTAATGGCAACGACTACATATATCCCAGGTGTTTAAAAAAAATATTCGTGCTGGCATGTCACAGCTTTCTTCGGTTTCAAAAAAAAGTGAAAGCCGTTTACAACTCCCTGTAACACCGAATTAGAGCGCAGCTCTTGAGGAGGAGGAGGGAAGGGTAGTGGGGGGGGGGGGGGTCACGTGACCTTGTGGGGGTCACGTGACCTTGGGGTGTCACGTGACGTCGGGGGGTCACGTGACCTCACGTGACGATGACGATGCCGATGACGTCATCAGTGACGTCACTGATGACGCCATCAGTGAGGATGACGATGACGATGCGGATGCCGGTGACGTCATCAGTGACGATGACGTCATCGGGGGGGGGGGTCACGTGACCTGGGCGGTCACGTGACCTGCCCCCAGGTCACGTGGCCCCGGGGGGGCTCGCGTGGTGCATTCTGGGACATTTCCCATAATGCACCGCGCGGTTACGCCGAAGGCGACGCCGACGGCGACGGCGACGGCGACGCCGCTCAAGCCGGAAACGGGCCCCTAAGAGCTGCGCTCTAAAAGAAAGACCGACTGAACACTTTGCGGTAAGGGCGTTGTGGAGACTATTTACCAGGATTGATTTCAGTCTTGGTTATTCAAATGACAAAGCCTAGAAGTCCAAGTTTACATTTGGTCTTCTAACTATAAAATCTAAAATTCGATTTATTGATCATGCACGCGCAATTAAAAAGGTGCAAGCGCTCTATGGGCCGCCCAGCCAGCGCACCTGCACAGCCAAGCCAACATCAGTTGGAATAATCAAAACCTGTGCACTATAGTTCTGACGTCATAAAAGTGAGATGAAGCGCAGACACTGATTGGACACGAGAGCTGCGTCAGCGTTCGGCTGGGCTTCGTGTCCAATCAACGCGTCGAAAGACCTTCGGCGTCGGGCTCGGGCCCAATTTTGAGCTGGTGCCATCCGAGTATGATGACGTCCTGTGGATGTAGAGGAGGGTGTTCACAGGGCTCGAATAACGAGTTTTAGAATAGTATACGTAAAAAAACTTTGCGTACGGAAAGAAATAACGGCGTCGACATGGGGCATGAGCCGAGCCCAAACCGCGTTTTGGATTGGCGCATGGTGACGACGCTATTTCTTTTGGCACGCAAAACTTATGCGTACGCTGTTCTAAAACTAAAGCGCCGTTCACACTCTTGCGACCGAGTAAGACCGAGAGAGACCAGACCGGTTTTTAAGCCTTTTGCGACTTCTTAGGACCGGATGCGCTGCAGCGGAGCTTGTCCTAAGAGATCGCAAGAGGCTTAAAAACCGGTCTGGTCTCTCTCGGTCTTATACCCCTGTCAGACGGGCACCTCAAATGACATTTACCCCAAATGACATTCAGTGTAAATGTCATTTAGGCAATGTCACACGGCAACTCAAATGACATTTGACTTAAATGACATTCGAGCTCAACTGAGTTCTCCCAAACTCATTTACGGCTCGTAAATGTGTAGTCTCGTCAACAGCGGTCAGCACAAGTTCCGCGAATTGATATAAAACATTATAAATAATATAAATACAATTGAAAACTATGCTTGTAGCAATTATATTTAGAAAAAATGCTTATAACGTGTTTATCTCGCACACCTTTTGCGATATATTTGTTTAATATACTCGCGGTCTCAGTTGGGCGTCAGGAACGCGATACGACGTTCCGGCAGTTCCGGATCCATCGCACTACGATCATTGTCGTCAGCAGGCTCCATCGCTACAGGGTCACGGTCTTCGCTTGAATCGATCGCAGACGTAAACGTCAACGAGGTATACGAATCCGGCGAAGAACGAAAGAGCGCGAGGAACAACGGCGAGCAAGATGCACGGAGTTCCGAAAGCAGACGAGCCAAGCGGCGGAACGGCTACGGCTACGGATTACTTGGGATTGCTGACGTCGTGTCATAGTTGCCACAAAACACCTTGTCTCCGTCAAAACGTGTACTTAGTTTTCATCACCGTGTTTTAATTTTATGTTCTGAGAATTCATTACATTTTATTTACTTAGTAGACAATAAAATAAACACTAGTTTGCCGGGTTAACAACAGACCGCTATCGTGATAGACATCACCTAAATGACATTTGAGTTGCCCGTCCTACACGACACGACTTAAATGTCATTTGAAAATCCTAAAGGCCTTTAGCGTAAATGACATTCAAGGTGCCTTTCTGACAGAGGTATTACTCGGTCGCAAGAGTGTGAACGGGCCTTAAGCAATAATAAGTTTTCGTCGATATTTCTACTATGGCGTATAAGAGCCAATGAAAAGCACTGCGCGTTGGCGTAAGCATTGCGTGCTCCACACTGCACATGCGCTATACGTACGCAAAACAGCGAGCTACGTGTGCAGTACGCTTGCTATTAGTGAGTTTTGGTATTGCGTACACGAGCAAACGCAAGCGCTGTGCGTTTGCGTTAGCGTTGCGTTCTCCACGCTGCGCATGCGCGGAGTCGCTATGCGCCCATTCAAGGCCGCAGTTTGGGCTCCGCGCACGCGCAGTGGGGAACACGCAACGCTAACGCAAACGCACAGGGCTTGCTTGCGTTCGCTCGTACACGCAAAAATAAAACTCACTATTGATCTTTGCGAGCGTACGGCAGCGGCGCTCTGCATGTCCTTCTCGTGGCTCTCGATGCACACGCGACAGCGCGAGACTTCCCGAGATTGAAAAATGCAAATCGTTACATACCTCGAACTGCTGGCGGTATAGTTATAAGAAAAAGACGATGCACGCACACAGCAGGCACACGGAAAGAAATTCGCGACTTTAGAGTAGTGATGGGATTCGTCGAATAGGATGAACTTAATCGAATACCGGCCTTAGATTCTCTGAAGTAGTTTGTGAACATCAAGTCGGCACTGCAACTGCTTGTAGTATGCATTTGCGTTCTGCTATGCAAAAAGTTCTGGTTTGACGCGATTCCCAGTGTTCCACTGAGCTCGAGCTTGCGTGCGTCGTATGCAGTGCTAACGTAAGGGTCTTCACGCTATTCTAAAACTCGCGAGTATTGCGACTGCGAGCGAAACGAGCCTTTGCGTTAGTTGCTTGTTGTATACAGCGCTTGCGCGGAGCTTAAACTGCAGTCTTGGATTGGCGCATGACGAAGACGCTCAGGCTGAAGCGTGGAGCACGCAACGCTGACGCTAAACGCACAGCGCTTGCGTTTGCTCCTATACGCAATACTAAAACTATCCTGTTCTAGGTGGTGTTGGCCTATCCAAGCGGACTGTGTCGCTTTCACGCGCTCTTGCCTAGCTGCTGTGACATCACTTGACAGGGCGTTCAGGCTTTGGTTACTGGAAGGTGTTGCCCCAGTCCACTAAACAACGATTGCAGCGCCCAAATGCCAATTATTTGAGTGATCAATAAAGTCGGATTGAAATGCTTCGTGAGATATATTTCCGCTACTTTTTGCCATAACGAATTCCGCAACTCTTATCGCTTTAATCCTAGCCATTCCTGTGTAGCGGTCGTTTAGAGAACGCGTTAAAGACCACGACTCTAAAAGGCAACAAATATTAAAACAAAAAAGCAGCTTGTATAATCTACCTGTCCTTTGCCCCTCTTGTAGCGTTTTCCTTCAATTTATTTGCTGCTGCGCGGCGGGGACCGCGCTAAACGCTCGCGCACGCTCCACCCGACCGCTAAACCCGAGCGGAGCTTCGCGCCAAGCCCGGCAGAGAGTCACCCGTCCTTCGGATGGAGGAGAGCACATCCGTGATTTTTATCGGGGCCCCTTCTTAATTACAGCCTTCCTCCGTCGGACCAGACGCGGCACTCCAGGAGCAAAAACAAATCGCTCGTTCTTCTCGGGGTGTCGGATTTGCGGCGTCCGTTTCAAGTGCCCAGCCTTCGCCGCAGCCACTTCTGCACCCGATGGACCGAGGGGGTGGAAACTTGCGCCCTCCCGCGGCGGATCGACGAACAAGCGGTTCCGGACCACATTATATAGAGCCGTCCCATGATCTATGGAGGGCAATGGAAGGGACCTCGCCTACCTTCCGAGCACGGCGATTCTGCATGGCGCGCGTGGTGCTTTAATGCGCGAACGGGCAAACTTGCGGCAGAGGTGTTTTTTGTGCGTGTGGTGCCCGCCGTCCTTTTTGCCGAGGACCCGGATGAAGGTGTTGTTCTTGCGCTTGCCGAAGAGCCCCGCTTGGCGATGCGGCGCCGCGCATTATGGTGATCGTGTTAGGCGAGTTTTTCGTTGTTGCCTCATCGCTTGTGGCGGCAGTGGCTGGATTGCCCTGGACGGAAGTCTTTTGTTGCGGTGATAAATCGTGCCGAGATTGGGAGGACGATAAAGTCGTGCCGTTGTAGCGGCCGTCCGGGCTGGGCCGGCGGGTGACTTCGAAGCCGCCGACGAGAGACTCGACTCAGGGTTCTTGAACGGGTGCATTAATTGCGCTCTTCATTGCGGCATAATTAATTAGGTTTTCGGGGGAGGACCTGGCCTGCTTCTAGGGTCTTTTGTTTTGGTTCTGTTTGGAACCGGAGGAGAAGAAGGCGGGGTTTCAAAATGAGTGCGATGACTGCGGAGACTAGAGAGTAACGCATGGCTTCAGTCTTGAACCCTTTGATCGATATGCTAAGCGACCTCAGAACACTTCAGGCCGGTGTAGGTTGCAATCGCCTAGGCAGTTGAACGTTATAGTCATCGACAGCTTAATAAACGCAGGACGTGTCCAGTCCCGAAGTTCTTATAATCTCTCTGGCGCCAACGACAATGCGGGATAGGCCGATAAGAACCCGAGGAACCAGTCACGTGAACTGTGACCCTGTGACCTTAATGAACCACGCCTTCCGTTTCTAAGGTTGGCAGTGTCTAAAGTTAAATGCACGAACTGTTTCCAGATAAAACTGTCGCAAACATGCAGCCGCCTCCGTGGCTCTAAAACGAAGCGCTTGCCTACGGAACCCCAATCTGAGGGTTCGAATCCGGGCTGATATGCCCACAATTTGAGGGAACCTTATTGTTGAGAAGGCACCCGTGTAACTGATATTACGACTGCACGTCAAAACGATCCTTAGGTGGTCAGATTTAATCCTTAGTCTTTTGCGGGGGCATGGAAGATGCGCTTCGGTGTTCTGGCATGTAAAACATTCACATTTTATTTGATGAACTTGAAGAGAGACCACGGCCGGCATTCTTGGCTATCAGACGCAATCGATTTTAAGCCAGACAGAGGTTTCGCTGCCTTAAAATGCTTGGCTCCTTTACTAGAGGTATTTGAGAGCCTTTTTGAGCGAAGGCAGCTAGAAAACCGACGAGCGAATTGCATGTCGAGTGCTAAGCTTAGAGTTACGATTATGAGATAATTCTCCGATTGCGTAAATACAATTTCGGCAATGTCACATGGAATGCCCGCGTAACTGGGGAGACACCTCCATAAAACAAACCAGACCTATACTTTACGCTTCGTGTACCCATGCAGATACAATACAAGACAAATGTTTCAGCCAGTGGAATAGCAATGGGGGGGGGGGGGGGGGGTCCCTGGGCTTTGGTTACCGCGCGTCCCAGTCACGGGGGGGGGGGGGGGTGCCACCTCTTGCTCCAGCCTCCGCTTCGTTTAGTGGTTGGTTGCTATCTCGGGGATTGGGAGTGAATAGGGGGGGGGGGGGGGGGGCAAGGGCTACGAAAGACAAAGGGGCCCCTGGCCCCGGGCCCCGGGCACCGGGTGCCGGCTAGCCTAGCTACGCCACTGGTTTCAGCTAATTTGTTGTCTGAACAAGTAGGAAGTGGCAGTCTCATATTCCAAGATTTCGGAGTCACAATTTCCTGTCTAGGCAGAAATAATGTAATTTTGCAAACACGACAGGATATTTAATGCAGATAAACTTCTTGCGGGTCATTTCATATCAATACACAAAACGCAATAATCAGGGAACGTCAGGCACCAGGCAATATAAATCATAAGTTTTGCAACGTGGGCCCATGATGCCCCATCTTCAGGTCATGATTGGTCGCAAGGACTACGAGACAAAACTAAATAAATTATTTATGTCGAATTGGATAATTGCTGAAAACTACAAAGACGGAATATTGCTCTTTATTAAAAATTAAATCAGAATCGGTAAGAGATTCACACTCATAATTAAACAATACCTCCAATATCTATCTATCTATCTATCTATCTATACTTATATATATATATATATATATATATATAGACTAGATAGATAGATAAATAGATAGATAGATATTGGAGGTATTGTGTAATTATGAGTGTGAAACTCTAACCAAATTCTGATTTAATTTATATATATAATATATATATATATATATATATATATATATATATATATATAATGTACAGTTTCGCGAATTTCGCGAATCGCTCACAATTCGCGAAAAATAGGTCCCACGAACAATTCCGGTAAAATGTAAACACATTGTAATCTATATTAAAATCGCACCGCGTCGCGGAAATTAGAACCCGCGAATTATTCCATAACTTCAGCTTTGACCTAAATTGCAAAATATTGAGCCCGCGAAAGATAAGTCGTTTACAGTATATATATATCTTTGTTAGTTTCATGACTTTGTTTTTATATTAAAAAAAAAAGACAGCGAGAGCCTACAACAATGTAAGAAGTCATCAAAGGATATATTCCTCTTTCCTTCTTTCGTGGCACCTGCACTAACCTTGAACCCGTTGCCATTCGCTTCCTTCTTCAATAGCTGTCCGCAAACATGAATATACGAAGACGCAAAACCGGAGGAACAGCCTTTCCCCGGTTCAATAACGCGGTCCCTTGTGCTCGCGCAAATCATAATAATAATCGCCGTGACCCAAAGTGTTGACTTCGCTGAGCCGAGAATCATTGTGTAAATTTCGCGATAATCCATTGTGTCAACAGCTTCGCCGCCGATTCGCATGCTTGAAGCGTCCGCATAAAATGGCGATTGAACTTTAACTGCAGGCCTCCACGAAGCAAACGCTGTCGACGCGGCATTCGCCAACCGCAAATAAAACCAAGCAATTGATCGCCACCAACCAAAACCAAAACAAACAGGCGGACAATAGCGAAGAAGCATACAAAATCCTCCAGCAAGCGACGGGTCAAAGAGCGTGTAATCCACCGTATGCCTCGCGCGCCAGCAGAATTGAAACGAGACTGATTTGCATAAAGCGTGTCCCAAACAACAGCAGCAGCAGCAGCAGCAGCAGTATAGATGGCAGCCAAGGTAAGGGCCCTTCCCACCCGTTGGATACGGGCCAATAAACTATAGCCATGGCATCGAGCGACTACCATTAACCCGATTCACAGTTTTTGCGTACTGAATGTCCCGACGACGGTGCCGTGTCTCCGTGTTTCCGCGCCGCAAGACTAGGTAGAAATGCATTCGCGGATTAACTCCCAGGGAGTTGGTATGCACGGAGACATCACTAACCTCCTGGTTATGCGAATGCCTGCATAAACTAAAGTTCTTCTGTTTCTTTGGCTTGGCTTTGGTATGTGTATATTTTTTTTTTAATTTGAATACATAAGTTATAGAGCTAAAGTGTACGTTTTATTTCTCGGCAACGTGGGTGTTTAGTGTTCGGAATACAGTTATGTTTACATTTTCAGAATTTATGTTTGGTATGCCGTCGAACTGTAACCAAATGTCGGCTGCCCAATTCTGTATATTTAAATAGACGTAAAACAAAGCAGAAAAAGCACGTGTTATTTGAATTAAAGAACAGCATTCTACTAGGCGAACGGTGAGCTTTCGAATAAGCTCCTTAGTTCAATGCCTTGGACAAGGGGGTGGTCACATTTGAAGGGACGGTTACATTTTGTGAAGCAACAATAATACAGCTCTCGCAATCATGTCATAAGAATTCACGAGCAAAAAAAAAAAAAAAGAATAAAGCGCTAACTGCAGTTCCAAACACGAAGAGATAATTGTCCGTCGCCACACTGTAACAAAGATGGGGGAAGTGCATTCTCAAGGTCAGCTCGCGCCTCTCATAATACGCTCTCAAACGTGACCACGTTCGGTCTGCGAAACGACGGGCACGATTCACTGCAGTGTCCTTCACGAGCGATAAGAACACTTATCAAAGATCCGAGCACCACCCTGGCATCTTTGATAAGTGACCGCCTTCCACCTACCTCCCCGTACTATCCCGTTCTTAATCTCTCACGTCGCCGTTGCATGCATTCAGGACTTGCGAACAAACAGCTCGCCGCTATGTGCATGCACGCAGTGGCGGCTCGAAGACATCATCGACGAAGCGAGTCCTTGAGGTTAAAAATTGGGAGTCACTCCCGAAACACCAGAGCAGGCAAGCGAGACCCTCGCTCGTTGCCCGGCAAACTGAAACTCACGATCGGACGCTTACAGGCCGTAATCCCGCCCCACCACGCGCATACAAGGATCACACACAAACGAAAAGCTCGGCGTTAGCTCCTCGTGACCAGTCGTCTGACCTCTGTTTCCGAGTTTGGCCAATTTCCGCGCCGACTGATTATACGTGTCGCCGCTCCAACGAAGCTCACATGCGCGCGGTCTCAGTGGAGCAGATCTTGGGTAGACGGCGGCGGCGCGGCAGCGTGAGCTTTCTCGACGTACAAGGACAAGTCGCGCATGGTTTTTCCATCGCGGCCCGGGATAATTGTTACGGGAGCCCATCGGCGTCTATCGGCTTGGGGGCACCGCAATTTCTTTGTGTTTCCGACGCCGACTCGATCGCGCCGCGCTGCACACAACGGCATCGGGGCTAAACGGGCATCGAATGGCTATGAATAACGATGTCTCTCGAACGCACGTCCGGCCAGTTTACATAACGGGCGAGTGATAGTTGCTCGGAAGTGGAGAAGGAAAGTCTGGGAGAGCCGCCGTCAATTGACGGCACATTGCTTTAGAAAATTAGCGGGAGACGAATCCAAACGATGTTCTTAATTTCATATAAACTAGAGACACATTGAGTTATGTCATGTATTCATTGCATGAAGTATTTTATACATAGTAGTATTTGACTGTAAGTGGACGTTTTGAAGATAGCTCTACAACCCTAGCTAGCCGTTTTTTGTCACGTACCAAATTGCTTTCTTTGTTACATTATTTAAAAAAAGGCTCTTATGCACGTGTCGTAATATTAATTTATTCTGTTATGTACTTATATTATCACATAACACGGAAAGCACACACCGGAGTTCCGCGCAGCTAAAACATACTCGTCAGATGGCACATCTACAGACCGCAGAGGGGCCGCCCACCGGAATTAGCGCCAGCGGAAGAGGAAGAGTCGGAGTCAGGCGCACCTGTGGTTTGCACAGCGTGCACTGCCACCGTCAGTCCGACAGTCCGGCGCCTTCTTTGGGACTGTAAATGTCTGCAGAACAAAAAAACTGAGCACCAGCCACACATCGGCAGTCTTCAGGACTGGATTACACCCATTAGCGACGCGCGTGCTACGGGGACGTTCTTTATTCTCCTGATGGAAGCATGTGCGACTGGCATGGAGCGCGCAGAATTGTCACTTTTTGCTATCCCTAACCATCTTCCCCACTAAAAGTTACTAGATGTCGGAGCCAGAGTTTCGCCTTCCTTTTCCTTTTGCCGCCAGCTTATCAGTGGCGGAGAAGGGGTCACATGCGCCAAATTGGACTATACGGCGAGCAAGTGTTCCAAAATACGTCTTTGGCGCATCGAACGCGAGGAGGACCACGCCGATCAAAGGGCATGTGGGGACCGAGCGGTTGTTTGGGACTTGGTGTACGGCAGAGAGCCGAGCCAGGGCAGGACCTCATCAGGAAGCAGGAATCGGGAAGGACCAGGAACCAGGAGGGTGTCTCGTAAAACTCTGTTTATTTACATAATGACAGGTTCAACTTGAGAGCACACCCCCGCAATCACTCGATGCTCATTTTGATGACTTCACATCGTCTTCCCTCGATCTCAGTATACGGTCATCCCCAACTCCCAGCCAATGCTGGGATCGATACCAGTTAATCGTTCACGGGCCCCGCCTTGTCTTCCCCCACCACTCAAAGACGTTGGAAAAAGGGGGGAGGGTGGCTTGCAGACGGCTTTTTGTCAGACTTGTACGTAACGTAAATTCTCTACTCAAGTTACTGTATCTTAAATACTTTTGTGAGTAACTTGGTATCTTGCAAATACTTTCGAACGTCAGTATTTAGTACTCTAACTTAAATACCTTTTTCAAGTAACTTGTACTCCTTTTAAAGTTACTTTTAAGTTACTTTTTATTTTTTATTTTATTTAGAGGCTGGAAAATATTGAACTCCAGTTATTTTGGCTAGGCGCCCTTTTATTGCAGATACATTTCGTGCCAGGTAATACAGTGCACTTCCGTGCTACTGCTGAAAGAGGCTACACGGAGAAGCAGGTTTCGCAGCCTCAAGCCGAGCGGACATGTGTCGTGTCTCCTAACTGGGCAAAACGTCAAAGCACGATTTTCTTACAATTTGTTTGTAACCAAGCCCTAGAGCAACAGAGATTCCGAAGCTGAAGGGCATGCAGGTGAAAGCATAAGATGTGTACAAGACTAGAAGCCAGAGGGAGGACACTTGTGTCGGAGAGAGGGGTTCTACAAGTGTCTGGTAAGGGTCGACAGTAAACCGGAGTTTATTTTTCTATGTTATGGAGTGAAAGCATATAAAAGAAAGCCTTCCAGCTTCAGAAATGCCTTTGCACCCGCACGCAGTCGCACACACCGGTCGTTCGTTTCACTAGGCTCTCTTCGCACACAAGACTCGTAAGACGCGACTACACGGCTCCAGTCCGGCGGCCCATCGCTCGCGGCGTACGCAACATTAGCAAGTTTTAGTAGACCGTGTTTCCCCCTCCGCTAACCCTCCGCTACGAAGAAACTGCCATTGCGCCTGCGTGCCAATTGACCTTGGCTCTAAAGTTTCGGGTATGCGGAGGGGCTTAGCGGAGGGGGAAACACGGTCTACTAAAACTCGCTAATAGCGAGTTTTAGAAGACCGCCGTCACCCACCACGGTGGCGCCTGCTCTCCCCTGGCCTGGACTCTCCGACCACCTCGACTCCCGACTGCACGGCACCGCCAGTGGACTGATGGGGGAAGCGGAAATGAACACCTGACACAAGAGAGCGTCGGAGGCGTGCCTCTGTGTAGAAACTCCCTCTGCAGGTGAACGGGCCCCGCGCTGCCCTCGCCTATGTCCTCGCCACAGCAAGGGTATAAAAGAAAAACATTTTTATTTTTGTTTCATTCATAGTTACTTGGGACCTCCTTGAAGTCTGAGTGGCAGCCAAAGTCTAGCTAAGAGATTTCCAGGAGATTCCATAGTAGCTGGGAGGAAGAATTTGTTTCTGACTTCGGTTGTGCTTGACAATGAATTGTAGAGAAAATTGTAACTTGAGAATATCTTGAATGTAACGAGTTACTTTTTTGGGGTATTTAGTGCTTTACTCAATTACTTTACAAATTTGAGTATTTAGTACTCTACACAGTTACTATTTTTCGTGGTACTCAGTAACTTAACTTAAATACTTTCAGTGAGTATCTTGTACAAGCCTGCTTTTTGTCTCGTTGGCGGCAACGTCCCAAGCTTGTAAACACCGGCGCCGGTCATCTTCGAACCGAAGAATATGGTCGTCTGAAGCCACGCGGTAATCCTTCGTTGAATACTCCGTCGTCCCTATGTACGTGGGCACGTTAGCGACTTCATGGCGCCTCCACGCTTTGCTTCTGTGCAAAGCTCATCGGAACCACCCAGCGGCGACGCTCAAGGCCGCGCACCTTGTCTTGCTCCCGGGGCCTTTCACAACAGGCAACACCTTGAACGCGCAGGGAACGCCAGATAACGACGCAGCCAAGCGCGCTCCGTCATTGGTTGAGGTCGGGGGGAAGCAAAAGTACGTGGGCATAGCCTCCTCTAATACTCCCAAAGCCTGGCGGTTCGACGACGGAGCCATAGAGTGCCCGGTCGCAGATTTGCAGCGCGAGGATCTGGAAGCACAGACAATTTTTCGGGGAACCTGGACGTGAGCGCACAGATTTTGCAGCGGCGAGGACCAAAAACACATGTTCGCTCGGGAGAAGTGTGTTTCGGTGGCTCACCGCAGCGGGGCGCCAGTCACGTGGCTATCTTCTCATCCGTTGTCTGCCGCTCCAGCTTTTTAATTTCGGCAACCGCTTCTCATGGCGATCTGCCAGGCTTTGTCAGTATATTGGAGGCTATGACGTAGGCGTGTTTCGGGTGTAAAAAAACGCATGAGGTACGCATAGAGCAGACGAACATGCAGGACGTATATGGCTTGCGGGAATGCGGCTTTGCGGAGCGCCGGGCTTGAGCTATAGTATCTAGAAAAATTAAGACCTGCGAATGCCCATTCTTCCTCCATGGAACGACATCGCAGTCGGATGGCGCCAACTCAGCCATTGGATCCGAGCCCGATGCTGAACGTCCTTCGACGCTTTGATTGGACACGAGGCCTAGCCGAGCAATGGCGCAGCACTCGCATCCAATCGGTGTCTTCGCCCCATCTCACCGTGATGATGTCAAAAGTCTTGTGCACAGGTTTTGATTATCCTAGGTAATGTTGGGATGGGGCGGGACACATGTTTTACCCGGCTATCATGAAATGTAGATCTTATATTTAAGTCTGACGAGAAGGAAGTTTTTTAAACCTTCGGACATTGTGTGTGACACTAAGGGATGTGTAATTGCATACTTTTTATAACTCAAGCGCTGTTTCAAAACACCCGTGTACAAGCAGACGACGCGACGACCAACGATGCAGCGCGCGTGCTTGCACGCTTCCGAGAGAGCCGGAAGACACACGACGGCGCATGCGTGGCGCCGCCGGCGCATTCTCGGTGAACCACCGCCTAACGTCGCGCCCTCACTTTTCCTGCAAGAAGGACGGTCGTTTCACCCGCAAAACGTATATTACAATACTTGAGATTTAGGGTACTCTGCTCGGTAAGTGGGGCATATACGATTAACGCCTTAAACAGCCGAGTCTTGGAAGAAAACAAAATTGTGCGTTGTCCACTTTTTTGTTTCTAATGTCTCGGGTGTTCAAGATGCTGAATGTTTAGCAGGTCACCTGCACGTTCGTTGTTATTTATTCACATATATTTTACCCCCCTTAAGTTATAGTGGCCCCTTGTGACAATAAGGGGAATCATCATTATCATCCTACTTTGATACGACGATAAAGGGGGAGGGGAACAATAATGTAAGTCAAGTATTGACAGCAAATGAGAACTCACTGGGTGACTTGAAGATGAATTGCTACCCACGTTATTGAATTCAAAGAGTCTGAGCCAGATTGTTCGAAACGAAATGATAAACTGTGTTACCTGAGACTGTGCGTGCGAACGCACTGCCAAGGTTCGCACACGAGTAGAATAATACACGGAAAATGCAGCCTTTACGCCGTCACTAGCTAAAGTTGCCAAGGCTTTTCGTCGCACTCTCTCGGGTAAGAGTTTGGCTCAGTTCGTGTCGCGCAAGCTTGTATCAGGATACACGGTACCGACCAGCATTATTAGGCTTTAACGTTAATAAGATGAAAACAAGTCGGACCTTTTAGGCCATAAGACTGTATACGGGGCTGTTCGAGGCGGGGCTTAGGCCGCACGTCCGGAGGCTTCCTGGCTCGTGACGACGACCATTTCCCGAAGAGAAGAACCCAGGGGTCCAGTGGAGGTGGGAGAATTGGTAACGTAACGAAGGGTTTAATTACATGGTAGCGATACAGTCGTCAAATCCAAGAGAACAAATGGAGCCCTCACGCCCCGCCTTATATAGGGGTCCGTTTTCTCCCTCTCTCTCCGCCAGGGCAGCAGGTGCGACCGCCACGTGCTTTGCAGCTGGGTCCGCCGCGACGTAGTCAGAAATGAGTCATAGCCAAGGTTCTCCGCAGTTAGGCCAGGCCTCTCTCCCCTTCCGGAGCGCACGAACCCACACGCACACACACACACGTCCCGTTGACGTCACGGACGCGTTGAGACACGTTTTGGGCAGCCTTCGACAGGTGGGCGTCAGTCCTGAACACGTCGGGACTCGTTTCGGGACTCGTTTCCGCAGCGTTGAAACTCGGAAGAAGGTTGCCGAAGGTTCCATTCTTAACAGCCCCTCCGGGGCCAGGGAAACCTCGAATGGCCGGTGGTACAATCGCTGGCCTGAAGAGGTGGGCTTGGAGTAGGCCTTGAGAAGACGCTGCAAGCACCAAACAAACTCCCAAACCTCTCAACGGAGGCATCAGCGGAAACGTCCCCCACAACACCACGCCACACCGCAGTCAAACGCTCGGAATTCGCCAAAGACCCGCCAGACTGGATTACGGATTACCAAAATTTGGTACAATTCCGGGTGTCGAGACCCCCTGTCGCCAAACAAAACTCATTTTTCCAACGAGGTATCTAAGAACAAAATACAAAAGACAAAAACTCTTCGCAATTTGTGAGGTCCTTTTGGGGTTTCAACGAAGTGCCCCCACTTAGATCCTCATTCCCGTGGATGACGAAGACCTCTGAGATCATCCCTACTATTTTTCGTGATGTCAGAAAAATCTGCTCAACCCATCGGTATTGCCGTTAAATTTGCCTTTCCTTTTTCTTACGCTGAAGTCATAGTGATCGATTTTCACGTGATTTCTAGACGTGAAAATGCGGTCCTTATAGCGCCGATAAAATAATCCGCCTCTTTCATTCCCCGTCACATTGGTCCTAGCAATCTCCTGAGCTGTACAGCGAAACCCTGACACACTAGGGTCGCTCTTCTGCTCGACTGTCAAAGACACTCTGTCTACTCGTAGCAGAGGACCAAAGTTACGCGACGCCGGAGCTACGAGAGATCTTTCACTGATACCCTCTTCCTCCGCCTTTTTCGCCGGCGCGTTGGGACGGCGTACGCTTTCTAGTGCTACGAGGTCAGGCTGTTCTACAACCTGGTCCCTCTCATCCCGGTTTTCTGCCTCCAACTCTGGGAGTGCTTGCTCCCCGTCAGCTGCCTCTGGCTCTGGATCCCTCGTCAACAAAGGGGCGACCTGACGCGATTTGGACCTCGTACATGACTGAACTAGCCCTTCTCCCAGTTGTTGACCCCTTTCGCGCAGCAGGAAATCTGACCGGTTAGAAAACAAATAAGGATACTCCAACGGGACTGTTTGCGAGACAGCCGCCTCTGTCACTAGCTCTCCGAACGGGCCAGTTATCTTACTGTCGCCATAGGCAGACAGACACTGTGCTTTTCGAGCAGCTGCTTGATCCAAACTACCTTTCCGGTAAAATCGGATGTCGTTACATACGACGGATGGACAACGTCCATCGTCGCTGCACTGTCACGAAGCACCCTGCACGGCTTTCCGTTTACCTGGAGCTCGTGAAGATAGGGACGAAGGAGCTTCAGGTCCTCGTCACTACCGTTCACGTACGAGAACACCACCCGCGGTTTCTTACATCTGGCCGCTGTGTGTCCCGGCTCCTGACAGTTGTAGCACAGGAACGGCTTCCTTGCCTCGAACTGCCCTGTTGGGCTTTTCCGCGCCTCGTCTCCGTTCGAGTGTTCTGCGCTCTTTTCTGGGACCTTTTGTCCTGCTTCGGGCTTCTCGGGCCCGTTTTCTCGCGAGCCGTTACCCTGTCGGAAGGTCTTGCGCTGATCGCTTCGGCCGGATTCGCTTTCCTCTCCGCTCAGCTTTCTACGCGTTGCGTACTCTTCGGCTAGCTCAGCGGCCCTTTCGACAGAGTCGACTCCCACCCTGTCCTGCACCCAGAGCTTGACTGACTGCGGAATGCTACGAAAGAACTGTTCGAGGCACACACACTCGACTACCTTGTCTCGGCTTTCGTACACTTCCTCGCTCTTCAACCATTCTATCAGGTTGGTTTTAAGCCCGTACGCGAATTCCGAGTAGCCCTCGCTGCTCTTTTTGGATGCGTTTCTAAACCTTTGACGGAACGCCTCGGCAGAAAGGCGGTACCGCTTCAAAAGGCTGGACTTCACCTTGTCGTAGTCGTCCGCGTCTCCAGCACTAAGGCGCGCGACAACCTCTGCAGCCTCACAGGGCAACAGAGTCAAAAGCCGTTGCGGCCACGTTTCTGGGGCGAAGCTCAACTTCTCACATGTCCTCTCAAAGTTAACTAAGAATAGGCCCACGTCTTCCCCAACTTTAAACGGCTGCATGAGCTTCTTCATTTGATACGACTCGGTCTCACTTGCTCGTACCGGAGCCCCAACTCTACTGTTCTGCGAGTTTAATCGCTGTTGTTCAATTTCGAGCTCTAGCCTTTTCAGCGCTCGCTCCTCTGTCGCTGCAGCCCGTTCCTGTTCTCGTTCCTCTTTCGCTGCAGCCTGTTCTCGTTCCTCTTTCGCTGCAGCCTGTTCTCGCTCTCGTTCCTCTCTAGCTGCAGCCTGTTCCTCTTTCGCTGCAGCCTGTTCTCGCTCTCGTTCCTCTCTAGCTGCAGCCTGTTCCTCTTTCGCTGCAGCCTGTTCTCGCTCTCGTTCCTCTCTTGCTGCAGCTTCACTCTTAGCGTTCTGAAGCAGTTCCCACGCAATTTTAATTTCCTCTGCTTCCGCGCTCTCTGAAATCGCTTTACTGATCTCAGATTTCTTCATCTTTTGCTCCACCTCCACACCCAATTCTTCACATAAACATAGTAAATCTGTTCTCAGTAACCTCATTAGATCCATGATCGCTGCTCTTTAGCTTTGGCTTTGCAATAAAACTTGTCGCGAGGTTGTACCAAAACCTAGCGCACGAGTCAAACACTAAGGATTCCCAGCAGTTCAAAATTAATTACCCATAATCTGAAGCCTGGCGAATCTCAAAGCAAAGTCCAAACGCTCACCCGCAGATGTAGCACGATGTCGCATGGTCCGATCCCAACCGCTGCCAACCAGTTGTTCGAGGCGGGGCTTAGGCCGCACGTCCGGAGGCTTCCTGGCTCGTGACGACGACCATTCCCCGAAGAGAAGAACCCAGGGGTCCAGTGGAGGTGGGAGAATTGGTAACGTAACGAAGGGTTTAATTACATGGTAGCGATACAGTCGTCAAATCCAAGAGAACAAATGGAGCCCTCACGCCCCGCCTTATATAGGGGTCCGTTTTCTCCCTCTCTCTCCGCCAGGGCAGCAGGTGCGACCGCCACGTGCTTTGCAGCTGGGTCCGCCGCGACGTAGTCAGAAATGAGTCATAGCCAAGGTTCTCCGCAGTTAGGCCAGGCCTCTCTCCCCTTCCGGAGCGCACGAACCCACACGCACACACACACACGTCCCGTTGACGTCACGGACGCGTTGAGACACGTTTTGGGCAGCCTTCGACAGGTGGGCGTCAGTCCTGAACACGTCGGGACTCGTTTCGGGACTCGTTTCCGCAGCGTTGAAACTCGGAAGAAGGTTGCCGAAGGTTCCATTCTTAACAGGGCACAGGCGTGGATTTGTACACAGAACTCAATACTGAGATAAAAGTCGGAAATATTGTGACCCTTCAGCAATTAAAATTTCTTTGAAGGACTGTTCGTCTAAGCAATGTCAAATTTAATACCTAGAAGAATAAAACGCGTATGTCTTCGTTGCAAAAAAAATAAAAAAATATAACTGAAAGACGCCCATTTTCGCATCTCCAATATTTGCCTTTCAAAGATGCTGTGAGAGTTAAAGCTGTGCTAGGACATAGCAATGAACTGTTTGGCACATGAGGGACATATACGCAGTGTACAGAAGGACGTCTACTGGCAGCGGAAGATGCATTGCCTGAAAGGCGTCTTCGACTGTTGTGTCTAAAGGCCTGACCACACTAGCGTAAACGGCGCCGCCGGTCGGCGCCACCGGGCGGCACCGCCGTCCGGCGTCCCAACGCGAGGAGTCCACATTGTCCTCCGTTTTGCGGGCGTCACGTGACAGCCCTGGCTCTCGCGATCGCGCGCGCACCTCTCTCGGATTTCCCGCTCTTTCGTCGTCTGCTCTTCGGTAAATATTTCCGTTTTGGCTCTCATCTTTCGCATGTAGCAGCATCGAAACCGCACTCGCTGCCTACATGTTAGGTGTCCATGATGACCTGGTGATCAGCGTGAATGTGATAATCCTAGCCTGCTCGTTAATCTTGCGACGTCGCCGCGCTCTGAAGGGAGGGAGGCGCAGGTTTTGGGTCCGGCCGAGTTGCTTCTACCGAAACACCGAAGGACAGGTCAGTGCTTTGCAGCCCCGGCGGCGCGCCAGAGACGAAGGCTACTTTCGAAAGTGTCACCAAATCAACACGACATCCGTCACAGCACAGACGACATGCCATGGAGAAACTCACATGTAATTCCGAATTCCTCTCCTATAATTTCCCAGCGGTTGTTTTAGCGTCATTATCTAGGTAGTCTGGATGCGTCTTGTCATATAAAAAGGGAAAAGTCACACAGTTTCAAGGAACCGCTCCGTTGCGGAAGGCGTCGGGGGGAAATAGGGATAGCAGACGACACGAAACACGTCCTTCGGAACGACGCGCGGCGGAGACCGGTTTGAGCGTTGCCATGGCATCGCGACGTCACTATCTACGCGACCTCCCATTGGCTCCTCTCTTCTGCGGCGAGCGGCGGCGCGCTCTGAACCGTGCAAGGAGCGGTTGGCTTTGCGGCGCCGTCCGGCGTCCTGCTGAAGCCGAAAACTGGTTTCGGTCGGCAACCGGCAGCGCCGACCAGCGCCGACCGTCACGCCGTTGGCCTCCACGACGCCAATGTGGCCGTGCCTTAACACCGTCCGTGCATCGAAAGTGGGCCCACAGTGGCAACCAATTACGCGTAAACAGCCAGGTTCATATTTAGAAGACCACTGACAACCGCGACATGTATAATTTTTTAGAGCGCAGCTCTTAGGCGCCCGTTTCCGGCTTGAGCGGCGTCGCCGTCGCCGTCGGCGTCGGCGTCGGCGTCGGCGTAACCAAGGTCATCCCAAGGTCACGTGACCCCCCAAGGTCACCCCAAGTGGGTCACGTGACCTCGGGGGAGGAGAGGGAGGGGGGTCACGTGACCTCGGGGGAGGAGGGGGAGGGGGGGTCACGTGACCTGGGGGAGGAGGGGAAGGGGGGTCACGTGGCCCCCCCAGATCACGTGACCCCCCTCCCAGGTCACGTGACCTCGGGGGAGGAGGGGGAGGGGGGTCACGTGACCTGGGGCCTCGGGGGAGGAGGGGGAGGGGGGTCACGTGACCTGGGGGGAGGAGGGGGCCCCCTCCCCCCGAGGTCACGTGACCCCCCCCCCCGGAGGAGATTGAAGAATGAGGGGAGGAGGAGGAGGAGGGGTATACGCTCCCCTGATTACCCTTCCTTCCTCCTCCTCAAGAGCTGCGCTCCAATTCGGTGTTACAGGGAGTTGTAAACGGCTTTCACTTTTTTCTCTCTTTCAAACAATTTAGGATGACGTAATGTCTCCCTGAAAATCGCACCGCAAAAAAATAATATTTTCAGCGCGCGTATGCCCTTGTGTCTCGGGACTAAGATTATCGTGCCTAGAACGCGTCACCCACTGTGTGTATAGAGCGTCTTCCTTTTAGAACCTTTAATTTCAGCCTGGCGACTTCACTTGCTTCATACGGTTGCCTCTCATGATCCAGGAAGTGGCACAGCAGCGGAGGCGGATGCAGCAGAAGCCTGTTGTGCTGCAGGTTGCTCTCTAGCTTGACACTTCACTGAAGCTTCGGCAGTCAGGAGTTAGGACGCTGCGATAACAGAGATACTACTTGCGTTCGCTCGTTTTCTTTTGCGACAGATCTTCTAAGACAGAACGCCAGAACCGCGACAGCCGGCAGCATGACACCCCGGTTATTCTGATGGGATTTGTCGCCACTTCGGAATCACCTGTAATACGTAGGTGGCATTCACCTCGAGATCGACCTAGAGGTGGAGCTACTGTCACTCGCGGTATTATCATCACCATCATAATGCGCGAAAAAATATGGCCGCCCTATGGACTTACCATGTTCACGCGCGAAAAGACGTAGCATTTTGCGTTTCTTTCGCGGCATGGCATCGCTTCGAAAACAGTTTTCGCGGGAAATGATGCTGGCGCTATCCGGTGCCTTAGTGGAAATCAAATCGTGTTGCCAGCGTCCAGCTAAAATTGTGAAAAGGCCGCTTGCGTGGATATCTGCGGTGTTGCCTGCTCTAGACGCACTTTGGGAAGCATAAATTCTGACAACAAAAGCCTGCTCCCAGCGACTCTGCACTATTTATGTTAATTGCTTGTTTTCTCGTTTTTGTTTTGTGAAACGTTTTATCGTTTCACCTTCGTGCATATGCAAGGAAACCAGGAATAGCAAGCTGGGTAAAATCCGAAGTTTGCTACAGTAGTTTATAAAACTGCAAATTCTACGCATTCGCATTTTTTTTTTCTGGCACAGCTTGTTCCGTCTGTGCATATAGGTTATCTGAAAGTATGGCGATAGCTGTTGGTCTCTAGAAGTACAGTAATTGCCCCTGCAGCCGATGTTGTATTGTGGTGTGAACGGGTTTGTCAGAGTCGCAACAACTATACTATGTTGTGTTGAGGAAACAGTGACTCTCCAAGCTGAGATCCGTGAATGGTGCGCTAAGGAAAGCAACTCTCCAACTTGAGGTTCACAAAGAAGCCGTCAGCTCATGCCATGGACTGTTGCACGAAAAACAGGCTGTTAAAAACTGTAAGGACTTACGCAACTCGTAAGGTGAAACACAGCGACGGCTGGGGAGTGACGTCGGAGCCGCTAAGGTGTCATTTCAGAGCAGATGGACTGAAGGAACGGTAAGGGTGCGAGCGCGTACCACAGAGTCCGTATTGGAGTTTCGTATTCAACCGAGTAACACCCGAACGAAAATTCCATAGCGGTTTGGAACCAATAAGGGTGTATTATATAAAGAGCATTTCAGCTGTCTGCGTAAGAAGGAAGCGTGTTTTCGTAGGTCACTTCGGTAAAATAGTCAAAACTTGCTGAACGAAAGCGCCGAATAAACATGGGACAGAGAAGTAGACAAGACGAAGTTCACTCTCAAATGAAGGTTTGTTGAAACAAATACACACTATTGATCACGCCTTTCTGGCTATTCGCTTAGAAAATAAAACTCTATGTCTCAGGTGTATTGACATGACACTAACGCACTTGCTTTCTTCTTGTTTTCTGATACAGAATGCATCGTAAACTTCTAAGGCAGGTTTATCTGGGTATCTCCGGAGAATTGTTGTTTGCGGTACTTCTGGGCCACAGGGGCACCTATCCCAGTGTACTGCCAGATTGCCCGGCGGGGACTGTTTTACTGACAATGCATGTCTTCTTGCTACCATGCATGACCATGTATGTGATCTTGTTATCAGCGGCCCTTGGATTGTTTGGCGGAGTGCCGAAAATGGTCGGCGTCGATATGGAGCCCGGTCGACGGTTCGAAACCGCGAAGTGTCCCACGAATAGCCATCGCTGTAATATTGCTGTAAAAAAAAAAAAATGTTTTAAGTGGACTAAAAAAAAATTCTGTCAGCAGCGCAACAGCTTACGTATTTAGCAGGTGATGTCGGTAGTGTGGGTTTCCAGTTTCCATCTTTCTAGGGACGGCCAAGGATGCTAAAAGGATAATATTCCTAACCTAAGGCTTTTGTGTGTGGCTTTGTAACATGTGTACAATGTGTAACCTATGGTTTTCGAAACGTAGCAGGATTGCTGGGATTCCTAGAAACAACCTGCAATTGGGAACCGTAAAATGAACCGTTGGCGTCGGCGCTAATGATGAGATATTTTAAACGTGCTTGGTTTTTTTCCGTTTACTAACGAAAAAAAAAATGCCAACACCTAACGTACATTTTTTTTATTAAAAACTTAACAATGTGCGTGATTCGCCATTTCATCAAGAACACATAGCTAGCGTTGCCTCGTGTTTTGGGGAATGCGACGGTTCTTTTCCGTTTTGTGAATTTCACGTTTTCGAATGAAAAAAACAATCGACCGCAATGTTTTCGAATTATAAGTAATTTGCTACACGACTGTATGTCACGCTCCTAAAGACGAACATTGTGCTTTAACAGCAAATGGGATGATAGAATTGCAGCAAAAAATGCAGACTGGTTGGTCAGTGTGCTGCGGAATACCGAAAAATGAGAAACCGCATTTTACTACACATAACTGCAATTGATATTATTTGTAGTGAATATCACAACAGTATAAAGCTCGTAGTTGATGGATACCTTCACTGTACACGTGTATCCGAAGCTCAGATGTGATATATACATCTGTCATCTCATGCTTAAGGCATAACTTGAACATTGCTTATCTTCCACGAGGAACGCTTCCAATAAGGTGAAATCTTCTCGAGATATTTTTACGTACATATTGCCAGGTGAAATCAAGTTAAGTTAACAACCGATTTATATAAACTAAATGGTCCGCGTAACTCAGTCAAGCTTCTTAAATTTTGCATGTTAAGGTCTGTTCACACACTTGCCCCCGAGTGCGACCGAGAGAGACAAGACCGGTTTTTAAGCCTCTTGCGACGTCTTAGGACCGAATGCGCTGCTGCGGAGCCTTAAGCCGTCGCAAAGAGGCTTAAAAATCGGTCTCGTCTCAGCCGGTCCTACTCGGTTGCAAGTGTGTGAACGAGCCTTCAGGCTTTCTCTTTCTCCACCAAACTCAAATTGGGCAAAAACTTCCCATTTAAGAGTAGCCTACCGAGCAATGTGAGTTGGTAAGAAAACACCCTTGATATTTAGGCTTGAACTCTCTGTGAAAAAAGTGTGACCTAAAGTTCGCCCGTCACGATTTTTGAGCTCGTTTGTTTTAAATAAAAGAAATAACAAGTTTCAACTACAACAATACTAAAAAAACAAGCGAGCTGGTGGTGATTCATGGTAAGAAAACCCGAGACTTAGGAAGACAGAAGTGGTCCTGACTCTCGGGTGTTTATTACCATGAACAAGTTTCAACTAGTTCGTGCCAACATATATATATCTATATATATATATATATATATATATATCTATATATATATATATATATATATATATATATATATATATATATATATATTGTCTGGTCGCACACTGAGGAGGAGCTGGTGGACTTCATAGGTCGGTACAATGCTGCTCATCCGAGCATCCGCTTTACACATACGTACTCTCAAACCGAAATAAATTTCTTAGACGTCAACGTTAAAATAGACGAAGGTAAACTCGCCACGAGCCTCTACCGTAAGCCAACAGATCGACAGCAATACCTGCATTATCAAAGCGACCACCCACGCCATTGCAAAAACAGCATTCCCTATAGCCAAGCTCATCGTTTCAAACGAATTTGTTCCAAGGAGACAGATTTTGATGCGAGCAGCCAAAATTTAAAGTCAGTGCTAGAGAAACAAAAGTATCCACCGCGTATAATCGACGATGCAATCAGAAAAGCCAAGCAACTGAACCGAGCAGACCTTATCAGCCCGCGCCCCACGCAAAGCGACACACAACGCACAAATCTATATCTAACTTATAGCATGAACCATCCTAATGTAAATAATATCTTAAGACGACATTATACCATTCTCGAACAAAGCGAGCGCCTTAAACGCGCGTTTCCATCCGCCCCTGGGGTAGTCCACAGACGATCGCGTAACCTCAAAGACGCGCTAGTAAATTCTCGGATTAATTCATCGCCACCACCTAACGAATGTAGGCCTTGCATGCACCCAGGATATCTGATCTGTAAACAGATGCAGCACACAAACGCGGCCAGCAGCACGCACTCGCAGTTTTCGATCAAAATTAAAGGGCACTTAACATGTGCCTCGTCGAATGTCGTGTACTTATTCGAGTGTACGGTATGTAAAATGCAATACATAGGGCAGACTAGAACGGCATTTAGACTGCGCTTTAATAATCACAAATCTCACGCCATAAATCTTCCGACATTGCCTCTATCCAAACATCTCGCTCTCCCAAAACACTCGTTTGATAAATTGTCAGTGACGCTCCTAGAATCTGGATTTAAATCAAATCGCGAACGTGAACAGCGTGAATCCTACCTAATTTACCGATTCGACACAATTAAACAAGGAATAAATGAAAGCCCCGGTACTCTGGCATCGATTAAAATGCTTACAGACGAATAGCAACAGCGATGAGGGGACATTTTTTCAGGTCCCAGACCTTATTGTTAGCAGTGGTACTGTGTTTGTGGCCGGAACTGGACCATCAACCTTTCTCTTTTATTTCCAGGTTTTGACATACATTTGTTTGTTCTAGGTTAACATTGTTCCCTTTCAGGTCTGACTCATGCATGCCCCACGAAACAACACAAGTGACCGTGCCGTGTTTTTTTTTTTTTTTTTTTGAGACAGCACTTTAGTTTGCGCGTTAACCTTCATCTATTGTACGCTATCGTTCAGGTCACCCCTGCCCGCCGGCCACAAAGCCACCCTGCGTCCCCTCTCAAGAAGCTACAACCCTCATCCCACCGTCCTTGAAACTTGGCCCCGACCGTCAAGCTTCTTCACCCGGATACGAACTGCCCTACGCTTCCCTCTCACCAAAGCTCCAACCGTCATCCCGCCGAAATTTGGACCCGACCGTAGCATTGTGTAAACGTTTGTCCATCTGGAACTCTTCCTACGCTTCTTTGGAAACTCCAACCGTCATCCCGCCGTTTTTGAAACTTGGACTCGACCGTAGCATTGTATAAATACCACCCGCGTTCATCTGTAAAAGTTCTTCCTGACGAAGGCCGGACTCCGGCCGAAACGTCGAAGATTAAATCGTCCGTTGTTGCTGTTTTCACCGAAGGTTTTTTTCTTCCCATATATATAATATTATATATATATATACAGTATATATATATATATATAACCTTCGCGACGAGGTGTACGAATCAATTTTTATCCTTCCAGCATGACATATCCGATAAAAGGTGCGCAATGACGCGCCGTTGTAATAAATATTTTTGAGAGTGGGAGGGACACGGAGAGCCTTTGTCATGCAGTGGTTCGCTGAGAATGGGTTCTATCGAGGTTTCGTGGGTGGTAGTTTGCCTTAACCGGTGCGGGGTGTCTTTGCTGTAGAAAATGAACTATGCTGGTGCAGTATACCTGCGCACCAGAAACTTTTAACGTGAATCACGCGTCAGCGATTATACGACCGCACTCCGGCCTAACATATCGAAACCAATAGGGGCGGGGATGGCACGAAAAATCCCTTCGTTTCGGAGCCCTATAGCTTTCGCTTTTTCCGCGCTAGCCAAGGGCTGCGAGTTCATTTCCAAATAGTCATCCATGATTTCAAACCAGTTGTTTTAGGTTTAAAGGCCGACGTACATCCTCGGTTTTATGCAGAGACGATAATCGTCCAAGCGTCCACCTCTCCCGAACTGCAGGAGAGTGGGGGGAGTGAGGGATCGCGTTGGTGCATGGTAAACAGCGGAGAGCATATAGAAAAGGATGAGACGGGCAAAAGTAGGAAATGCAAAGTGTACGTCCAGCTTAAAAGGATAACACCCAGGCATTGCTTTCTGCCAGGCAGAATACCCTTTCCCAATCTTCTTGTCTCCATTCCCTCGTGCGTTCTTCCCACCTCCTGACCGGAAAGGAGCGGGTGTGCCAACGCCACCCTACGTGGCAAAGCCGCATGTGCTTAATTTCGTGGCGTCACCTGAAGAAGGCCAAAGCGGTAACAGATTGGACAGGACTTCTGCGTCCGCGTTCGGCCAGGAATCCCGTTCAATCAGTTCCTTGGCGTTTTTTAGGTGACGCCTAAAACTAAGAGGCGTTGAAGCTACTCCCCGCAAAAAGGAGATGGGTTTCCTTCTTTCTAGAAGGGAAAGGTGTAATTCGAGAGCAATATCATCCTCGCTGTATGTTCGCCGTAGTGAGAAGAAAAACGATAAAAAAGAAGTATGCGTTAAGGTGTAAAGACGCTGCTCGCCTTTTTTTAGTAACATTTTATGAGGGCTAAACAGAAAATAAAATTTCTGCTTTATCGTTCGCCGTTCTTCGGGAAGTGAAGTGATCAGTGACCTGTCGGTTTCGGTAGCTTTAAGTAGTGGTCGAGCACGTCGCTAATAACTGCGCAGCACTCTGTGAAGGCAGCCGCATTAGCTGTGGTCATCGTCAGCGTCCAAAGGGAGATTAATGACAACACTGCACTCGCGAACGAGTTCTAGCTCCAGTTTCACGATCTGACGCCGATGGAACGGCGTCGGGCGTCGTTACTACCAATGTCACAGGAGTCGAAGGCATGTGTTCACGAAGTGTGGACAAGCCGACTTCCAAAGCAATAAAACGTCTTCCGCAAGCACCGCTCTCTTTTGTTTGCATACAAGTTTCCCCAAAACGTAGTAAAAAAAAGAATCATAATTTGCCGCCCCCCCCCCCCCGCCCCACCACCCCCTTCCCTCCCTTCCACCCGCTGAAGATGAGCATGAAAAGCGCATTTGATGATGAGACTCAGGGCGTCGCCTAAGGCCTGATTATTATCTGGAATTTTTAAGTGGTTTGTGCGGCCCGAAAATGTCAGCTTGTCTTAAAACTTGGTCAACATTGCCTAGGATACATATAGCGCCTATTTCCATCGTCACATAAAACTTCCATATCGCCTTTAGCGTCCCTTGAAAATGAGCTCAAAATTAGTCCTACAGGAAAAGTTTCTAAATTTGCCGTTTTAGCTGTCATGCAGGGTACAAAACTTGCAGCATTATTACTGTAATCTTCAAAATAAAATTAAAAAAAAATTAAAAAAAAGTTTTGCGTAGCATTTATTTTTTATTTGAGGTGAAGCGAGATTTTTTTTTATGCCACCGTTCATGTGTAAAATAAGCATAATGGTTAAAACTAGCGGTACCCAACAGGCCTATAAATGTCATATATTGTTTATTTTCTGAACATAAACACAATTTGCAACAGAGGACCAGAAAATGCTCATTAATGTAAGTGAGACTGCATTTGTTAGTAGTGCTACGATCTGTTCGTGTGATAATTTCAAACCGTCTGAGTGTATTTTAAGCAGCTCTCTAGATATAACGCTGTGCAGCCGGAATTAACTTAAAATAAGAAACTTTGTCATATTCGAAGCGCAGATTTATTTGATTTGTATTGCCTTTTCGTGGGCTACCGCAGCTACTACGAGCGAGAACAGACCGACAGGTTTCCGTGCCGTAACACTCTCACCCGCAAGTATCCCCCTGCCCCCTTCCCCAGTTTGTAGATATAAAGGACTAATAAATTTCTTAAGTTCTGCAACCAATCAGATCGAGACACAGCGCAGCGTGTTTGCTTCATAAACGTAGCGCAATGCCTGATCGCCTGTTACCTCTGTAATTTGGGAAAGGAGGCGGGTGTCTACCTCAATGTCTAAGAAAGGTTCGACAAACTTCTGGCTTGTTACGTCTTCTGTTGGACAAAAAATCGCACACAGATCGCTGTTCCTGTCACGCTATTTGCGTTCTTCGACTGCGTAAAGAAAAATCACGAACGTAAAATAAAAATAAACCCAGACAATAACATCTTACTCGGCTGAAACCATACCTGGAGGCTTTGAAGGGCGTACCTTGATATCCATGTCTCTATTGTGAGCGTTTCAAACCGAACAATGGCGTCCTTGCCCCACAGTTTGATAACCAAGCAAATCGCGTTTCGGCCCTCCACCAGCACCTTAGAACGGCCATTTGTGTTGTCGTCAATACTGCGCGAAATGTTCGCAGCGGACAAAGGTCAATGGTGAAAGGAAACACAGCTCCCTCTCGATACTTTTCTTATATTATCTCAACATTGCATAAAAGGGACAAAGGTGACTACGTTTTGTACCGCTTTTTATTTCGCTTTGGGAGAGGTGGGAGTGGAACGTTCGATATTTGCCGGATAATGAGCTGGACTGAGATCCATCTCACGAGTGGTCTCCAGCGCTCTCAAAAGAACGGCTGGACGCCATATTTTGCAGCAAGAAAGCTCTTGAAAATATTTTGATCGCAACAACAGCGCAAAAGTTATGTTTTTTTTACGCGCTTGTTTTTTATTTAATAGTCTACATGTAATAAAAATGATGCCGCCATGCCTTTTAATTTCTGTGGGAGGGATATTAGGTGAAAAGGTTCGTGACATCTGTTTAAATAGGACTTAATAGAAATCTAAAAAAATCCTAACCTCTCCTTTTTGATAGCGGGAATAAGAGCGCTCATTCAGCGTAATTGTGCATCCTCAACTTCGTAAATTCAGAATTGTTTCGTGACTAGTGCAGAAATTCATTCCTATCTACTACATTTATAACTTTCTAGACTGTGATGTGTAGCAGCCTTTATCGTATGCTACTGCCATTCTTGAACAGGGTGCTTAGACGGACTTTTAGAAAATACGTTCTCTGGTGTCTCGTGTTCCCAGCGCGAGGCCTTATCAGCAAACGCTCTGAGGATATTTAGCGGCCAAAGTATTTTATTACACGTGGAAGGTGCGCACTCAAAAGGTAGTCGTTCTTAAAAAGATGTAATACAACGGGCGCTGTGGTCTCTTATATTCTTAGTGTTACAAAATGTAAGATATTTTTATGACTATCGTACCGGCCATAAAACAAGACAGACTCATGTTGAACAAATTATTTATCAACGTTAAAAACTCTATTTTGAATGGACAATAGAGACGCCTTCTGTTTAATTAACTGCGGAGATGTCTGGACTTGTATCGGTTGTGACATACAAGGACCAGGATAACACATCATGTGTGAGTCCTAACTGCCGCGATAAACGACAGGCTATAGACCAGATTTTTTTTTCTTTACCCTCGCTAGCAGATGCGAGCGACGCTCTACTCTCGACACAGGACTGCGCTTGCGGAGCAGGGGACTCCGGAAATCGCGGTGGTACGTTGTAGTACGCATATCCTACATAAGTTCCTTGGGCGTGCCGTAATATTTTGGTTGTATGCGGTTTTAACAGCGGATGTACAAGAACTATTCATCTGGACACATCCGAAAACGGCGAAAATGTAAAACCGCAGTCCCGCGAAATGCCCACAGGGCGCGCATCAGTCGGCAAAATATGGCCGCGCGCTAAAACGCCGTAACTTCTGGTCTGCAAAAGACAGATTTCAACAAATAGCTGTAGGGCCTCTTAAAACCTCAAGCTGCATGAGGCCTAAACTACGATGCGCCAATCTATATACTATTCATCCACGGTTTTGATACTGCTATAGATATGCTATGATATAGAGAGTGTGCGTGTCCGTAAGTGTCTCGAAGTACCATAATCATGATCCGCAAGTTTCCGTGTTTTGAAGTAACATGATCTTTAATCATCATCACAGTAATTTCCTCGGGCTCTCTTATTTCTTATTTTCTTCTTTTTCTTTTCTTCACCTGCGTACACAGTAACCGGATAAGACAAACGTCGAGGCTAACGTATCTCCTTTTCATTCATCAACTCAAATGAATCCAAAGGTTTTTTATTTCCTATTTTGTTCCAGTACGTGACCCTACGCTGTTCTAATGTTTTATTGAAACTTTCACTAGCTTAAGCTTTTAGCGATCTGTTAAAACCACACAGCCCGTTTCATCCTCCCAGTGAGGCACCCACATTCCTTCTCACTTTTCTCTTAAGAAAAAAAAAAAAGGGGGGGGGGAGAAACCTAAAGGGAAGTAAAGCACCTTCTCCCCCCACATCTTTATTCCATCGCGCATCCGACGCCGCGATCGTTTCGCGGGTTTAAACTGGTATATATAATTCGCCGAGGTGTTCGCCTCGGCACACACACACAGCACGAGCATGCGATCTCGTCGAGCCGAGAGGCGCCTGTTGCGTGCCCGCGCGGTCCGCTGGGACGAGACCTATGATTAGTGCCGATAAGCATCGGGGCGACCATCATCGCCTAAGCGTCGGCCGGAACACGACTTTCGCGTTTGGGCAAACTGTTGACCCGGCTCCTCTTCTCGTTGACTCCGGGACCATTGGCTTCAGCATCCATATGCAATGACCGCTGCGGATGCATGTGTGCGGACACGCGCTCTGCTTTCAGTGCACCCGTCGTTGGCCTGAGAAAGAGTGAGAGAGATGTGTCAATGCGAGGCTGAGCACACTTAATGATGAGATGTCAATGTACGAAACCATATCTGACGTGCGTGTTTAGACAGCGTACCCGGTCGGCCTGTCTTTGAGGTACGGCGGCACCGGTTTGCGGTGTAGACGAAGAATTCTTCCCCAAACGGCAAAGACGCTGAAGCTTCGCAAGAGTCGCCGCAAAAGGGCAGACGCGTCCGCCTTGGCGTCACAGCGTGCTCGTTGTGAGACAGTGCAGGACGCGCCGGTGGCGATACTGATGCAGGCTAGGCCGCGGTGGGTGGATCCACCGGTGATTACGTTTGGATAGAACAGGCATAGACCTTGGCCTCTATAGGTGGTATCGATCGAATTCTGGATCCTCGGGTTCTGCAGTTGGAGCTTCCGCTGAACGCGTGCTCCGAGATGCGGCGCAGTAGTAACACAATCCCAGTGTATACAAAATGTTTCGTACACTGTTTCACAAGTTGCATGCAGCGGTAATCGAAGACGGTTAAAAATGAAAGACGTTTACAATTCTCTGTACACTCTCAAAAAAGCTCGTGCGTCTACTTCTCCGCGCAACACTTGCAGAGCCAATCACCGCAACTTACGGAGGCAGCTCAGCGAATGTCAATGCCGAAACATATGTTTAGACCAAGAAACGCAGCCTGAGTCGTGACATAAAGCAATGCAAAACGTCACGCTTGCATTGCTTAATGTCACAACTCAGACTGAGTTTTTTGGTATGTTTTGGCATCGTCATTCGCTGAGCTGCCTCCGTAAGTTGCGGTGATTGGCACTCCGAGTGTTGTGTGGGAAACTAGACGCACGGGCTTTTTTTAGAGTGTAATGCTGAATTAGAGCGCAGCTCTCGAGGAGGAGGAGGGGAGGGCACGGAAGGGGGGGCATGACTTTCCTCCCCTTCCGTACCCTCCCCTCCTCCTCTCCTGCTCCTCTTCCATTTAGCGGGAAATGTTTGCTAAATTTCCGCTAAATTTAGCGCGGAAATATTCCCGCTAAATTTAGCGGGAAAGTTAGCGAAAAATGTCCCGCTAAATTTTGCGGGAAATTTTCCCACTAAATTTAGCGGGTTAAGTTTCCCAGCTAAATTTAGCGGGAAAATGTTTGCTAAATTTAGCGGGAATATTCCCCCGCTAAATTTAAAGGGAGAAATTTTCGCTGAATTTAGAGGGAAATTTAGCGAAAATGTCCCGCTAAATGGGAGGGCACCAGGCGATTAGAAGGGAAGGGTACGGAGGGGGAAGAGTGACATACCCTCCCTTCCTCCTTCCGCTAAATTTAGCGGAGAAATGTTTGCTAAATTTAGCGGGAAATTTAGCCAACATGTCCTGCTAAATGGGAGGGCACCAGGTGAGGAGAAAGGAAGGGTACGGAGGGGAAATACCCATACCCTCTCTTCCTCCTCCTTAAAGGGGCACTGACATCCCCAAAGGTCGTATTTTTTTATTGTCTAAAACGATGCAAGTTGTAGTCATAGACACGCAAATAAACCGCATCGCGAGAAAAAATTTTCCCGCGCGCGCGCGCGCCTTTTTATTTTTGGCGTTTGATTCTCCCGCTTCTCGCCTCCTCCCTTCTTTTGATCGGTGACGTCAAAAATCAGGAAATTTATAAGCTTTGTAGGCGACATTTCTATAACGTTTAATAACGGCAATCGTAAGTAATGTTTTTTAACGCAATTGCGAACGCAATACGGCCCCTCTTTTTGAAATACCAAATATCAGAGTTTGGTGTGATGTCGCATTCTGGATTTGTACCCTCCCTCGGAAAACTTAACGGCGCTCGGGCAGATCGGCGAGCCGGGGAAGAGGCCGGTTTTTCCCCTCGCCGGCTCCCTTCTATCCCGCCTGCTCACCTCCTCCTCGTTTCGGGTCGCGGTGGCAACGGCGCTTTGCTTCATAACGTGGAGCGGAGGTCCGAAAGAAAGCCGAGTCGCTGGAGACCGCAAAATTTGACTCACTGCACTGGCGCGGATCGCGCGGGAACTTCAAATTCGGCATTTGGAAATTGTTTTTTTAATTCACAAATACTGAATTCCCAAGTTTCGAATTTTGAGGGTAATGTCCCGGCATCGTTTTCAATCGTTTCGGATAATAAAAAAAAATGATTTTGATGTGTCAGTGCCCCTTTAAGAGCTGCGCTCTAATTGTGCATTACATAAAAATGCAAAGGTTTTTAATTTTGTATATGTATTTTCTTATTGCCTGGGAGCTTGAACTTGTACCAGCTTCGCTCCTGCTTTCAAGAGGAAGAAAATGTAAAGGATCTTCAACTTGGAGCTTTGACAGACGTCTGCGAGACTTCGGCTCCCAAACTTGTCACCCTGGGCGATTCTAAATTAACAAAGCAAAAACAACTAAGAGGAATAATGCGTTGAGCAGCTGGGCCTTTTCCGGGGCCATTTTTTTCCTTAAGATCTACCACACTCAATTTATGGAGCAGTCAATGGCAACACACCATATCTACACCAGAAACAAGTGGTTGCAAGCTCTTGCGGAGGAATCAATCAACAACGCTATGGGGACGTTCAAACCAGATATGGGATTAGATTCATTGGAGTTCAGCAAACGGAAAAAATTACGTTCTGAACTTCCCCAAAAAATGGAAGAGCTGGTAGCTATCTGCAATACACTGAAGGCGTTATTTGAACTACAGTCGGGAGACGCTGTTATTACTTCATATTATAGCAGCGCCCTCAACCCTCTCCTACCACTCGTGCGAGAGGCCGCCCAAATAGCCATCAAGGTTGAAGAAGAAATATGGCAACTATAGCCTTTTAACCAATAGTCCCATACCGTGGCATCTAAGGAAGCTACCTCTCTTTCCTGCCAAGACTCATCATCAGGAAGGCCCAGGAGTTTTCTTATTTCTAAATTCAGCAGTGAAAGAAATCTTAACAATCTTACTAGGATGATGCAGCACCTCCATGAAGGACTGTCTCATATTGAGTCCAAGCACACTCCGATGAAATCCCCGAATTTCAACCCTTTGCGAGCGCGATGTCCCTTTTTCGTTCTCACAATTTCACGCACAAAAAAACCCTAACTGCCATACCTATGATTCCCCAGAAGAGGCAAAGCATATGCAGCGTAGTTGGTCACAGGTGAAGACTGCAGTGGATGCTTAGCCTCCAGAGCAAGTTTTCTGCCTTTAAAAACACGCCGGTGCACACGCAGTCAAAACCTGGCGGAACGCAATGTGTGCGCGCTGGAGACTAGCATACTAGCATCCTCAGAGCCGGTTTACGCATGCATCGCAGCACTCAGAAAGCACGAAGAAAGCGTTGCATCAGCGCTACTGTCAACCATGACGCAGCGCTGAGTTAGCGCTGCATTGTGAGTGTGAATAGAAAATGACCCTCTCTCATGCAGTGAAGTGCTGATACAGCGCAGATGTAGCACAAAGTCAGCGCTGTGCCTATACCGCCTAGTGAAAACTGTGCTGTATGCTTGTATGCTTAATTCGTCACCCAGAGATATTACCACTCCTCAGAAGCTCATCTTACCGGTTTGAGGAAAGCACTGTGTTGCACTTACTTCCAAAGCTCACCTTGAATTTTTTTTTGAAAAGGCCATTTTGCAACGCATTTATGATTTGGACATCAGGATCAAATCATTGTGAAAACAAAAAGCTTTCTTGTTCAGACAAACGTGTAGGAGGATGGGGCAAAAAGCGACTCATGTCGCATTACCCTATCCCCTTGTACAGTTCAACAACACAGCAGCAAAAAACAAAAACAAAATCATAAATGTTAAAAGGCTGACCTACAGAACGTCTTCTGCAGGGAAGAAAACCGGTTCCCGGTTTCCTTCTCTTCATTTCCTTTCGCACTCTTCTCTCCTCCTCTCCCTACGGGAGTAGGTGTCTGAGCTACGCCCCGCAGGATTAAGGAGGGTCTTTCTGTTTTTTGAATGAAAAGGAGGAATTGAGGGAGAGTTTCCTCCTTTCTGCTTGTTGGTCGGTGCCGTGGTGGCTCACGAAGGATTACAAAAGAAGTGAAAGAACAAAAGTCCACGGGAGAAGTGCGCGTGAGCGGGGGTGACGCGCCGAAGTGTTGGGGACAAGCAGCGACAAAGCCCGAAGCAGCAGCCCTGGCTTCCGTCGGGGTGACCAGGCCCAGAGAAGCTCAGCGTTGCTACCTCGCGAATGCTTCAGGAGCCCACCTGTCCGAGGTTGAGTCGACTGCGCGGGAGGCGATCAGCAACAAAAACCACGGCGTCTAACGGGCTCCGACCCTTTATCGCTCTCCAGCTGATCGACTGCCCGACGACTGACATCCATGACACCTTTCTCAAGTTGCCGTCATCGATACCCAGCCAGCTGGCAACACCTTTCAACCGGGATTCTAAACTTCCAGTCCTTGAGCTCCTGCGATTCGAATATTAAAAACTGGCGCCCAATTATATAGTATTTAACTGATTCGTGTCTATAGTCCCGCGTGCATACGCTTTTCTATTCCTCTCTTTTATTGTACAGTGAATATTTCCCTAACTAATCCGGGTCCCTCGCGTAATTCGTTCGACCTGCAATCACGAACGAAACCACAGTCGACCTTTCATATAAGTTCTAAGGTATAAAATGCTGTTTAATATTGAACAAAATATTACACTGTATGTATGCAACATTTCTAACATGTCAATTATTTCAATATTGTATGCTGAAGCTAAGATAAATGTTTCTGAACTGGTTTTAAATCTGTGTTTTGTTTTGGAGCTATGACTCATTGCCATTTTTTCTATCTTGGTGTTTAATAGGTGTGAAATTTGATGAGACATTCTTTGTGTACCATAGTTGGTTTGTGCTCTTAATTAGTAGTAATGCATGAGGAGTAATGTGTATGATGTTGTTGTGTTAGTATGATTGTGATCTATGTATTGAGGATATCTGATTTCGTCTTGTGGAACATGCTTACTGCCAATTTCTGCGTGAGTCATAGTGTAACCCAATCGTCTCCTTGATAGACAACTCCGCCTAAAAATGCTGTTACCGCTGTTATAATGACGTCGATACCCCGAACCTTGTCAAAAACACCCCTACAAACCTTGTGCAACTATACACGTTTTCGTTTTTGCATGCATGCCTATACCGAAGGACATATTTGTTGAGTGCCATTATAAACGAAAAGAAAAAGTGCTTGAGAGGGTTGGGAACCTTTGTGGGCTGGGGCAGAATGGCGTGGTACATAGCGCATTCTAAAAGTGATACAATAACCTTATCTTTATACAATACACACACTCCCTCAGAATCAGCTAATCAGAAACCCCTTGCAAGCCGACATGGTCAAGCCGTTCTCCCCTATTTAGTTCGCCTCTACTACACGCATTCGAGTTTTTATACCAACGTGGGCACTGCTTTCTTATCTCGTTCTTTACAGTACAACAGCATCAACAACTCAATTAAAACGCGGCGCTAGCTCAGCGCCGATTAAATGTTTATTTGACGCTGATCACGCGCTGATTTTCCTTTGGTTTCAATGGGAGCCAAGGAAAACTGAACGGATAAAGACGTATCGTGGGTCATGAGTTTTGGAGGCACACTCTCATTGTCCCATCGTTAGAGGTTCTATGAATGTGTCGAGGCTGGTTGACTCATTTACTTTTGACTGCACTACGACCGATTGCACCACGAAAGCGTGTGACACTTTACGACGAGAGAGCACCAGTATAGAGCACACAGACGCCATCCCTCAGGGTGCTATTTTAACCCTTCCAATCCGCATAAAACTTCGAAGGAAAATTTTGTAACTAATTACAAAATTTAGTCTGCGCACAATCTGTCTGAAACTGTCCCTTATAATGTTGTCGGAATTATTTGGGGCCTATTACGAATGCTTGAGGCTTAAAATATACGCAGACCTGAAGTGTTCAATGACTACCCTATAGATGGTGTCAGTGTGTTATCTCGTCAAAAGCCGTCGCTAGTAGTTGTAGAGCAGTTGATCACAGTCGGTCAAACGCAAATGGGGGAACCAGCCTCCAGAGTGCTTTTGGTCCCTGTGACATCTAATTCAAGAACCGGATCGATGGTGCTCTTAAAGAACACCGTCGACCAACCCCTCGTTTGCATTCTGCGCAAATACCCGGTTCACACTGCACGCAGTGCCGACCTTCTCACAGTTAGAAGGGAGTCAGAGAATGCGGGCTTCCAGCGAAGATGACCTGTTTGAATTCGATACCCGCGGCTTCGACTCACGGCGTC
Organism: Ixodes persulcatus; assembly: GCA_013358835.2. Lineage (NCBI taxonomy): Eukaryota > Metazoa > Arthropoda > Arachnida > Ixodida > Ixodidae > Ixodes > Ixodes persulcatus. The sequence goes on from JABSTQ010009761.1 coordinate 128,119, forward strand.
TATTAATCACGCTCGACCGAAAACAATAGGTTCGCGTTCTCCCCGCGTGCGGCGACCACACCGGTCGGAGCGGGACGCCTAAAAAAACAACAGGGTCGGTCGGTCGAGAGCAGACAGGGCGATCCGGGCCGTGCCTGGCATGCCAAGCAGCTATACTCAGCTCGCCGCTAAGCTGACAGTGCGAAGAAAGCTACGCGCTCACCCGGACAAATCCACCTCCCCCCTTTCATCACCCGACCGCTCTCTCAGCGCGTGGGAGTGGGAGGGAGAGTGATCAGGTGGTGAAAAGGCAGACGTATGATTGTTCCGACGCGCAGGTAGCTTCGACTGCACCGTCAGGTTTGTGGTGGAGGAGTATGGGACGGACAACCCGCTTCGCGCAGTCCAACTTTCTCCCGGCACGGCACCGACGGACCATCCTCCTCTCCCCGGAGGTATTAAGGAAAGACGTGGAGGCTTATCGGGTCGCCATCTTCGAGACCGCCGACGCTCAACCTTCCCGAGGGGAGGAGAGGCAGTTCTTGGCTCTCGAGGGACCGCGTCTTCCAGTCCTCGCAAATTAATCTGGCTGCACCTAACAATGGCTTAGGGCGGCCGTCGAGATGGGTCTTTCGTTTCTTGGCTATATAGCTTGGCCCGCGATTGATCCATATTTGTTTAGTTCTTAAATAAAATTTAGGTTGCACTGTTGTATTAAGAAGGGATTTGTCATAAGAGGCCGCCCTCCTTGGAAAATAATATTTTTCAAGTCGTCCGAAACGTGGTTTGCACTTTGAAGACATATGCAAACCGGGATACAGATTTAAAAAAAATTCTTCCCACACGTCTTGCTGTTGTTGCCTATGGTCTGGGAATTTAATGGCTTGTTTAAAAAAAAAATGGTGACGTCTCGCAGCTTGACTCCGCCTTGCCGCATACAGTCTTCCAGGTGGGTTCACAACTTCCGAGAGTGTCCTTCAGTCTTGTCTTTGTGGCGTGCATGCTTCCCTCGGTGCCGCGAGATGAGCTTACTGGGTGAATTGTTCGATTTATCAATCTATGGCTGCATGCAAAACCAATCCATTCTACCTACGCATGACCAAGACATAAAAAAAAACATGATTCTACACCTCATGCCTCACGATGGGGACCTTGGGGAAAAAGCTAGAAATCAGCTTGATGCGCTCTCTCCTTAGTGCTCAAAGGAAGCTACTAACTGAACTCAGAGTTCTTTGGAAACTTTCTTTCGTTATCAAGGTAATTAAAGCTGTTTCATCACTTTTTTGTTTGTTTTACAGATTAAAATACAAATTTCAAACAATATGGGAACCTTTATTCTGCTTCAAAGTGCACACAGTGAAATTTCACATCTTCTTTTGCATTCTAGCGTATAGTGGTGGTGAATCTAATGTACATACCCCTTGTATTTTATAGTGCAAAGTTTATGTCTATTTGGAAGCGCGGAGATCTAGCAGAGGCCATCGAGGCAGAACTCAAAGTCGCGCTATTTTTTCCTACACATTTAATAAAAACAAAAATGTTCGGAGGACGCAAAGACAACTTCCTGTCCGTCATCTCTGCTATATTTCTTTTTAAATGAAGGACGTCAGAGTCCATTGTGTCTCTAGCGCCCGACCAAGTCCCGTCGTGTAAAACCGCGACTTTTTACACGAGATTGCGCATTGGCACTCTGGTGGACATGCACTCTCTCGATTCTATCGTCTTCACCAGCCAACCAGCGAAGTTCATTGATCGCACTTGCAAGTTTCCTCCCCTCCTCCTCTTTGCCTTACCCCCTTCTCCCCTTTGTCCCGACGGGCACAGCTCCCTCCGACCCTGGACAGACTCCTGACAACCCCCCCCCCCCCCCCCCCCCCCCCAGTCCAGAAGGGAGCAGTCCCACTTCCTCCCGGAAACAGCCTTTTGCAGCCACGGTCCCGCGGCGCCTTGGGCCACCGCGCCGCGGTAACAGCAGCGCGCCCGCTGCTTCCCCTTCGCCACGGGCGATGCGCATCAGCTGGCCACACGCAAATCCAATCAGGCGGTGCGCTGCTCCCACTGCCGATAGAAGGCGATGCTCTCTGCGGCCTCACAGCGGACGCGCCGGGAGGGCCACGGGGCAGCCACTCGATGACCCTCTGTCGCCGGAACTGGCGTGTGTGTATGTGAGGGAAGCCTGGTAACGAAGCCGCTTTCCAGCCCGAGACCGCTGCACGCGAAGGAGTGCCCTGAAAGGCCGGTAATAACAAAGGCCAAGGGTAGAGGAGGTGGAACGCTCGGAACTGCTTGCGGTCAAGCCGCTTTTTATCACATGTCGTTGTGGTTATCAAAGTGTATTACCTACTGCGTTCCGTGTTTTCGATATGTGCCGATATATTCTGAACAATAACCCCAGAGCCTGTTTTATCAAAACCGGGAGAAGCCCAAATACCTCGAATTAGAACTGTCCTTGAGTGAGAAAACTTCCAAGCTTCCGAAGTAATCTTGATATATATATATATATATATATATATATATATATATATATATATATATATATATATATATATATATATATATATATAATTTTTTAGAAACACAAGTTGAATCTCGTTTTCCAAAGGCTTTCGGTCACTTTGTAGCGCGTTCGATGTTGTGGACGGAAGACATCGTGCGACCGACTCCGAGCTTAGGTGAAAACGTTCTGTTTATTCTCTCGTGCCGCCGGGCTCGTTTCGACGAGTAACGTCGTCGTCTTTTATCTGAGGCTTGGTAGGCCGATGGACTGCCACAGAGCTCCCCCCCTAGAGCCGTCGCCTGCAGGTATGCAGCCTGTAGGGGACGGAGCAATTGAGTGGTTGCGGCTGCAGCAAGTGAGTTGGGCTGTTGCCGTTGGCGTTTGATACGAGCCGAACGATGTGGCAGAGAGTGGTGCAGAAGACAGCCTGCGCAAACCATGCAGGGAGTTGACGCTGAAGTCAGGCTTATTGGAGCAATGATGCAGCAGAGAAAGGGCACAGCGATCCGTTCGTATTGTGGATCCAATGTGGAGTAGACTCGATCGCAGCTCGGGCTCCATGGGACATGGCGGTCAGCTGTGGGACCAATACAGCGTCATCCCCGGAGGTGACGCACCGAGCGGAGGGAAATGCATAACCAGCGATGAGGAGGCCCTGGTCGGTTAGCGAAGTGTCTTGTCAAGAACAGTGTGGTCCGCCAGTGACTTGCCATGCCCCAGCGTGGCGCAGTGCGGCACGCCCCACATCTTGTGGCAGCACGCGACCGTGCCAGGCCAGCACCACACCACACAGATGGGCACGACTGCCGGGGCAACACCAGCGACTGTGGCAGTGGTGGAAAAGGGCCAAAGAACGTTGACTTGCCGAGCCGGCAGGGTGAGCGAAGTGGTCGCAGCCCGTTGCTGAGAGATGCCGGTGGCAGACGCGACGGGGCAGAGGTGGTAGCGGAGGCTCCGGATGCTGGGGCTGTGGTAGATGTGCCACCCGCATAAACGTTCGAAATGCCATGCCATTGCCATGCCCCGGGCCGCGGAGAACGTTCCCCTGGATGGCAGGTGCTCGGAGCCGATCATCACGTCCGGGTCACCATTTTGTAGCGCGTTCGATGTTGTGGACGGAAGAGATGGTGCGACCGACTCCGAGCTTAGGTGAAAACGTTCTGTTTATTCTCTCGTGCCGCCGGGCTCGTTTCGACGAGTAACGTCGTCGTCTTTTATCTGAGGCTTGGTAGGCCGATGGACCGCCACAACTCCATTTCGGCATGTCTTGCGAGCATGTCCATGTCATAATTCCTGGGACGATGAAGTTCCACAGAAATCACGATGTTTGGGGATTTAGGGAAGTTCTTATGTTGGTGCTATTCAACATTCAAGAGGGGATCAGTCGTCTTACGGGAGTATTAAAAAATCTCGAACAATTCCCCCGCTAACCGGTCCTTTTGCTAACCAGCTGAAAAGCTGAAAACTCCGGATTTAAACAAAATAAACCCAGGAAGGACGAAACGCTGAGTAAAATATACGAAGCCATGATCATATAACGCATGGGTGCTCTATGGCGTCAGTGGCACGGTTTTTCAGCTCAATTCTTGCTGAAGTGGACCTTTAAGCTTATTGCTGTTTTAGTTGCGATAATTCCAACATAATAGGGGATGTTAGCATTACTCCACCAAATCTTTGGCTCACGTCCTTATGCATCAACAGCTGTGACTTCAAGTGTGCCTCCCCCCCCCCCCCCCACACACACACACACACAAATATCTGCATCGTCGATCACAGACGAGAGCTATCAGTGGGGACGTTTAGCAAACCGTTTCCGTGTTCAGCGTATCGCACTACCGGTGCGTTTGAAGCATGCTTTTAAGCGCGCGTCCCACGGTCCCGGTACCACCCGGGCGCTCGCTTAAAAGCCTGCTTCAAAGGGTCCGGTAGTGTCGTACGCGGAACACGCGAACAGTTTGCTAAATGTCCCTTTTTCCTCCGGTGCCACTGTTCCAGCACAGGTTCTATGAGGGCACTCCTTTAAGTGGGGTGATCACGCTCGCTTAATGCAGTGAAAGGCATGGGAGCGTGTGCACTTGTGCACCGTGAGTGCCTTTTTTCTAAAATGCCACAGCCGGCAATTTCCAAAGATGGTATATGGTTTGCTTGAGCACCCGCAAACAGAAAGCATACCTTAAAGTCATGTGTTCGCGGCCATGACTTCCCAAGCGCCAATTAAGAACTTTTCGCGTGGCACTCGCCCTCTCAAATTCTGAAGCACAAGGAGTTGTAAAAATACTCAATTGCTTTATTTGGTATGTGGTCAGCGCTATAACGTAACGCGTCCTATAACAATGTTTTTCTTTTCCACCGGCTGTTCTTCGTCCTTCTCATTCAATGGAGATGGTGTATTTTATTTTTTTCGACCAGCCCTTGACGTCCATAAGGCTGTAATTTTGACACTTTCTTTCTAGTAGAGCACTAAAGGTTAATTAACTACACGCACTGATCTCAAACCTAGTTTAATAGGGCGAGCAATCACGCTAAGTACTAGTACTTTAGAGCGTATAGTACAAACTTACAGTTGGTCATTAAACTTGTATTTATTTTCTTTATTATACAACACTGCCAGGAGACTGCGTTGCGACGAGCTCGATGGCAAGGGCCGTGACAACTCGTCGTTCTTTGAATCAAATGTCGTAAGGGTGTGCTCATATGTTTTCCAAGGGCTTCTACCGCGCATGCGCAAAGGCGTCGACATCACGTTACAAAGAACTAATCAACGTGAACATGTTTCTTTCCTGAGTGTGTCCCTTAGCATGCCGCGCAACTATGGTGGCACATTGTTTTTATTTTATTCTTCCACGGTCTCTTACGTATCACATTTTGTAGACTCTACACCTGTTCCTTCAAAGGGTTTTTGGCCGCCACACGTTTTAGTGTTCATGAGTATGAAGCGTGCTTTGCTGGCTTTCCTAAGCCACGAATACAATCTTGCTGGGCCATGGGAAATTGACATTGGGCCGATGATTTTAAAATATCAAAATTGTGCAGAGGACAGTTTCATAAAACACCACTTCACTTTGAACGTGTGGTTCATCAGCACACCGGTGAAGACTTACCGTGATTTGTCTTCTTCGTTTGTATGCAAGCCGCTTTCCATTAGCGTGACTTCTGGTGTTGGTAAAATGCCGAAGCACGGCTGGCATATTTGGGTCGCATAATCCTCTGCGTATTCAAATGTTTTTTTTTTCCTTTTTTTATCCTTTTCCCGGCAGCATCCGCTGTGATTATTTTGGCCACAGACGAATCAACTTTTTGAGCACCGGCTCCTCTTACCTAAAAAGATCTCTATATGCATAAGAATTTAGTGCCATATTACGTTTTATCATGAATGTGGCACAGTCAATCGCAAAGCAAAGTAACTCCAAGCAGCTGGAAAACGCTGCCTCAGGGCACAGAAAAGCACAAAACGCAAGTTCAACAACATGAATTACAGCGAAAATTCAAGCCGCAATATACGTCACGTAAAACCGCCCTAAAAATGTAGCATAAACATTCTGATTTCCATAAAAAAAAGTTTTTTCCCCGCTTTTTTACAGTTTTTGAAAATCGTTCTTTCTTAGACATTCAGTTTCATGCTTCAAATATTTGTTCTAAGTAGCCAAGGAACACAGAGGCGTGCTTTCGTCATCGGGGTTGTTTACTGCAAGAGTGCAATTCAGCGAGAGAGTACGCCTGCGTCTTCACCTGGCGTGCTTCAGATATTCGCATGGCGGTACAAAGAAATCGACGCTCTCCTTTATCGAGCTCTCTTACCTCCCTAATCTCTCCGGTACTCGGCTGTTTGTTCTGCTTGCACTGCAACTTTTTCCGCCCGCAAAAGACAGTGCTCTTCCCGCGATCTCTCTGCGGCGAGTGAAGCAGAATTAGCGGAGCGCGGTGCCTGCTTCAAACGCGGCATCAACCGAAGAACCTCCCCTGGAGGCGTGAAAAGCGCGCCTCTCTTTGTGTCGTCGCTTCTTCCGAGTCTTCATGTCGTCAGCGGTATTCGAAGTCTTCATTGTCTGCTCGTCCATTACTTGTCAGACGAAGCACGAATCGCGGTTTTTGTCTCTTATCGAAGTTTTCCGCCTCAAGTTAGAAACGGATCGTTCTTCTCTGTCTTTCTCTCTCTTTACCTCTCTCAAATATATAGCACGGATCCAGTCGACTTGCGATGGTTGCTGGGTTTGAGTTTTGTTTTTTGTGTTCGCCATATCTTTATTAGGTCGGCCTTTCTGTGTCTTGGCATTGCGAGGCAGACAGAGATCAAGAAAACAATTCCATCATAATTCTCTAACATTCCTACACGGATACTGGCTGCGATCAATTGCGTGGGTCTTTCAAAGAAAACAAAGAATATAAAATCAGGTGAAACAGGAAAGGTAACGAGCTATGAGCAATGGAGTATTAAACATATCAAAATTTGCAGAATATGTTCAAGAACAATTGGATTAATCCCGAGCTTAGCAAAAACCGAAAGTCGAAAGAACCCGCGAATGTCTGTATCTAGCTTCGCCTAAGATCCGCCAATACAATGAGAGGTAGTCGGGAAAAAAAAAAAGGGAAGAAAGAGGAGGCATTATTGGGTTGAACAAGGTGTAGCGCGGGAAGAATTAAGGAGCGGGAAATCATTTCTCTGACGAGCGGGTGAACCCACACAGGTACGCGCCGAGCATGGGATGAGGATTCCCCTCGAATTGATTAGAGTGCCGGCGTCCGATCGGCTTAGTTAAAGAAGCGGTCACGTGCGCTTCTAAGCTGCGTAGCCGCTCTGCTCCAACTGACTTGACTGAGTTTATTCTTTGCTGCGGCACTTGCTGGTCTTTTATTGGTGAAGCCGCCACTTAGCAACGCTGTCATTACAAACGAAACGCTGCAAGCGAAAGTCTCGAATTTGTAGCTGGCGTATCTCATTGCCTCTGGCCGCGATCTAGCGACTTGAGCTTCTTGTACTACATTTTTGTTTGTGTGCCGCCATTTTTAGGAGGGGCCCGAAAGTAGAGGACGAAAAGAAGAATAGCGCGCGCTTAAATCCAGGATTAATTTTAACGAACCCTCATTGGATGGCGTCCGTGAACGCCTCCTGAATTCGCCACGGGCTAAAGTTTGCGGGCGTCCGCCTTGGCGTTGGAAGCCAAGCAAAAGAAACTAAAGATAAAGTTGAATCAAAGGGATAAGATAGAAAGGGCGCCAGGGAAGAGGGAAGCACTGTTCCGTCCAATCAGACTGCGATGGTTTGTGCGGCGCCTACGTAACAAAGACGACCGCCGAGGATAGAAACTCTGTTAGTTCTATGGCTTCGACGTCAAGATTCCGCGCGCACCTTGAGACGAGTCTCGCTTTCTAATGAGGATAATCGTCTTACTTGCACGTAATGGTTAATTTCTTCGGCTGTAGGTTTACGGGTATTACAAACCTATAACTTCGAGTTAAGGTCGTTCGTAAAGTGCGATCAGCCAATGTGGATTCCAGGAAACGATAGCTTTATCCTCAAGTTTATTGCGAAAATTAAGCTCAAGTCACTGTCAGCTTGGGAAACGCTCGACGTGACTTACTATTTTATGTTCCCATCTCTTGCTTCGTCGCTCGTTCTTGACGTACACTTGGACAATTTAACAACATGTTCAAGACTCTTCACGCCCTGCGTTTCTTATGATCTTATTGGCTATGAAAATATAAAAAAAGCGCTCCCGTTTTATTTAGAAAAAAAAAGTTATCCGCGGATTGAACGGCAGATGGCAACAAGAGGCTATTACTTTATCTCTACTAATGTTTTCGTTCTCGACGATGGCCCACTTACATGCGATAGCATATAGCGGCCATCACACCGCTAATAAAGCTTAAAAAACCGTCTGCAAACAATACAGCGTTTTAGGGAACCGTTTTTGCACATTCGATACAGTATGACGGGCGCTCCGGTTCGAACTACGCGTGCGCTACAGCAGAAGATTCGCTTATGCACAGTTCGTACCGGAAGGCCCGTCGTACCGTATCAGGTGCGCAAAAACGGTTCCCTAAAACTCCCTATTGTCTGAGGCGCGGTTCTTCCTTGTATGACGGACCTCTCCCATTGTTTACAAAGAAACCATCTGCAGACATGTTTGAAGCAGACACATGTGTATGAAGGGAACATGCTTCGAAGATGCTTGGGGCGTGTGCGCATGTAAATCTGCCATCATGTTGGCAGCGAACACTATGTCTTTTGTACGATGTAGGAGCCGTGTGACTCCGGTTTTAGGGTCATCCAGGGAAGCTTGATTGTTTACCGTGTCAGTGCTCGCAAGAGTGACGCTCGGAGACGTCTATAGACGAGAACACCGCGAAGGTCAACATCTATCGCGTCTACGCCCACCGGAAGAGACTGCGGCCTATAGGTCACATTACTGTCGCTGCCAATGTCTGAGCTGGTTTGCTTACCACGGTCCTCCAGCCAACGATCGTACCACTTCTTGCAGAAGGATGGCCGTCAGTGACGGAAATACGTCACACACAGAGTAGTAGACCCACGTTCTATGAAAGTACGGCGTCAGTGTAAACTTGTGGCACGGAGAGCAGTCGGTGCCGTCAAATTCATTTATTGATCGGGTCTTGGTGGCTCTGCAGGATATCAGGTGTGCCGACATGTTTTTAGAGTGCTTGCATGAGAAGGCGAGACAAATTGAAACTCGCTTCCAACGCTGTTAGTGAACCCGTACGACGTCAAAATATTCCGTAATAGTAGCTCTATAGACCGATCTCACCAAGCGTTCGGCGCATGCGTGAAGCCGCCATAACTTTAGCCCTCAAAAGGCATGTGGCAGTTCCCGAGACAGCTGCCGAACGCTTGTAAAGACTGAAGTTCCATTGATGCATCATGGTGGCTAGACGAACTGGCTGGCGAGATCGGTCTATTAAATTACCCATCTGTCTGCCTTCTAGCCATAAAACCACCTTATCGTCATATATGTTAAAAAGAAACAATTTAATACACTACATTTTCCTTGGGTGGCGGGAGGGGGGGGGGCAATATATGGGGCTTCGCCCCCCCCCCCCCCTTATTTCAAAATCCAGCCTACACTATAGCAACGCACTCGAAGTCATAGATATTCCAGCCATTCCAGTAATTACAGCAACTTCAGCCAACCTCCCACACCCACCCCACACCACCACATATACAAGGTGTTATGTAACATAAAGTATCTGTGAGAGCACTCGCTTGTGATAAATGAGTGAACAACAATTTTAAATTAGAGGAGCACTTCTTTTCGTTAGTGTTTATATACCATTTTACCTCTTTTTGCATTTATTTCCATGTTTTCTTTTTACAATATTTACTCTGGCACTGTTATTGGAAAATTACCTTTGCATATGTCTTGTGCAACTGGGAGGAGGTTTCCGCTCCACTTTTGTTTCTTTCGAGATGTATTTAAATACATCGTCTTGTTCCATTCTCTTTCTTTCAGGTGCAGTCGTTGCATGTTTTTTTTTTGTCTCATACATCTGTCACGTTTGTTTTTCTTGTCATTATATTGTATTATTTGGTCGCTATTTTTTATCTCTGCAATTATGTTCCTTAAGCAATTTCAGATAGTTCTTGAGTTGATGAATATAGGTTTTTGTTGAGTTTTGTCAGCTGGAAACTTGATTTTTGGTGTTCACTTGCTCCAGTCACGTCGCCATGCAGCACCCGCTATACTATCTATGATGTTTGTTTGTTGTTAAGGTTGTTGTTGCGAGTCCGCAAGGTCGAGCCCGCAAGACTGGCAGTTCTTGGTCTGGGATATTTCACCCAGTAATCCGCTACCAACCCTAGTTGGGAAGGCACGCAATCCACCACATTCACATCCACTATCTATCAAGTTCTGCTGCATATGTTGTTCCTTAGAGTTCTTATAAAAGCATTACCTCTGCTTGTATCAGGTTCATCATCTCCTCGCGTATGTTGATTTCTTTTATGTTCAACATTCTTGCATATTTTGTTGTATTATTGCAGTTTGTGTATGTTAGTTGGATAAGTTTATTACGAAAACCCAACGTCCAGGGACAGGTGTTTTAGTAGTGACCGAAGTCGTTTTTTTCTGTTCCACAGAAACATTTGTTGGTGTTCATAATCTGAAATCTGAAAAAAAAAATAATTGGAATTTTCTATGGCCAGTGATTATTTGTGTTAACAGGTGATATGGTGGACAATAATTTGGAATGCTCCTTATACTTGTTATCCATGATATTACCTCTTTACCTTGTCCCAGTTCCTTCCATTCCCGGTCCCAATTTTTTCTTGCTTCGTTGTTTAGTCGTTCAACGTATCTTTAGAATATAAATATTAAATTAATTGTCCACAGGAGTGTGCGTTTTTTGAGTGGTAGTCGGTAAGTTCATTTTCAATATTACCGGCATGTGCTTTAACATGCACGAAATGAATGGTGCGATTTGTCTGTATCTGTTCTATGAGTGGTTTTAATTCATGAATTTCTTTTGTTTTTGTTTGCATATTTGTAAGGTTTTGCAGGAGAGAGACTATCTGTATATATTGTTATTTTTGCAGGGTTAGTTATATTATTTGCATATATTTAAGTGCTTTTTCGAAATCTGTTTTTCTGCTTCAAAACGTTTTGCATAATGAGGTAGTTCATATTGTGCTACATAGTCTATTTCATTTTGAGGTAATGATATGATAAAGGCTGCACCAATTTTTCCTGGTGACATGGAACCGTCTAGGTATGTATGGTAGTTTCTTGGAATAATTATATTTGTTTCATAGTTTATTTTGTGTTGAGAGGAAGAGCGGAATATCCATGGGTCGAATTTGTCGCTAGTATTATGTAACTCGAATTCTCCCGCGTCACATTGAATTTCTTTATTTTCTTGCAATAAAAGAAATTGTTTTGTTTCCTTGTCTAATGTAAGATGAAGTGGCAGAACGTAACATATTATTAAAAGATTGATGTTACTTGGGTGCAGTAAGCTCTGGAGATGTTGAAGAATTGTATACGTTGTAGAGCTACACCTTTTCTGTCTAGGTGGGTGTTCGTTTTCTTCCACCATATACAAGCTCCGCATGCCTTGTACATCTCTATTAATCTCAAATATAGTTATTTTTGTTCTTTTTGATTAATTTTAAAACAGGAAATAAACTAATGGTATGTTTGAATATGTTTTCTCTTACATAATCGACGTGTGTGAGGAAATTAAACTTTCTATCGAATATGACTCCTGGTATACGGAGGGTCTAAACACATTTTAGGCTGGTATTATTCATTTTCAGTGTTGGTGGTCTGTCTCATGATAATCGCTCATTTGATACTATGAGCATACAAAATATGTTGAGTAATTTAGGAGGAGTGTATAATCTTTCGCCCACTTTGCTACTTTAATTAAAAAAAAGTTGTTTACTGGGGTTTCTAATGCTCGTCTTGTTGTTCCGGATATCATGATAATGACATCATCAGCATATGCCTGTATCTAGGTTGTTGATGAAATATCTATATCTAACAGTCTTGAGATCAATATATTCCTGGACTTAATGGCGAGCCTTGAAGGCAGCCAAGCTCTACGGGATAATTTAATATATTTGCTGGATATGTATATGATATAGTTCTAGTTTTCAAAAAGTTATCGTTGAAACTTGTATAAATTTGAAAGACATTTATAATCTTTTAGCTTTAAAAAGATAGAAACCATAAGGAGTCAAATGCGCCTTGAAAATCTAGTGATATTATTGCGGTGTTTGTTTTTAATTTTATTTTCTAGTGTTCTATTTTTTATTTGGGATGGTGGATTTGTTGTTTCTTTATGATCTGTGGATCCGTATTGTATTGGACGTAATAGGTTATTTTTTATATAAATGGTAGTAGATTCTAGAGTTCAAAAGACGTTCTATGATTTTGCCAAGAAAAACGTTTAGACATATTGGCCTGTAAGCTGGGGTGTTTTCTTTTTTGGGTTGTCTGGTTTATATAGCAGTTTTAATCTAGCTGTTTTCATTCTAATAGGAAGTAACTATATTTAAGTGAACTGTTCAGAATAATTGTTAGGAAATGTGCATGTGAGTGAAATAATATTATTTTCATTATGTTTGATGTTATATTGTCTAGTCAAGGAGAACTTTTAGGTTCTATTTTAGTAATCATTTGTCCTATTTCATTCCTGGTCGAACATAAGTCGTCATGATGGCTTTGTAGAGTCCCCGGGTGTGGGGACGAGTGTCAAGAACAACCAGTCCAGTCGGAGCTCTCAGGAAGACTGCTTTATGTCACGAGACATTCCAATTATATCCAAGAAAACAAGGAAGAGAAAGAATGATGATTGCATGATAGATAGGACAACACAGAGAATAAAAGGAAGTGATAACGAAACATGATGAACACAACATTTCTCCCCCCCCCCCCTTAAATGACAAGTAAAGAAAGCTAAAAGTGAATGTAATACAGCCGAGAAAAAGAGAAGAATAGAAATAGGACATAGCGTACAAGACACATAAACAACACATTATCAGTTATTTATGTCAACAGAGTTTCAACACAGTTTTAACACGCATGCGAACAATACAGTTATTACATCGAAACAGATTCACATCATTCATACTTAGGTGTTCCTGGTCAGGAACTATAAAGCTAATACGCTTACTTAAACGCATCGATTTCCATGGACTCCTATGTACACTTCGTTAATCAAACAAAATCGCCATAGTACAAAGGTGGTCGACGGTTTCGACGTGGCCTTTGCAGTCCTGGCAATCGCGGCGTTTCCATTGCACTGTCTGGCGAATGCGCTGCCCCTCCGGAAGGGAAAGGCTCACCGACCGGCGACTGTCCCCTTTGTACCGAGCCACGTCCCGACGGCGGTGCACAGGGCCCCATCCTGAGTTCACGTGGGTGTCTTGGGGTCTCGAAGGGTGGCGGTGTATATGGTCGACGCTGTTGTCTTTGCAACCGTATCGGACTACTCGTGGAAGGCTGTATGTGTGGTCGGTGCTGTTTTCGTTGCCACTGCGTGGGAGTAGCAGCGGTTGGCTGCCAGTCATGGTGGCACCATTTTGCACCTCCGGTAGGGGTTCTACATTGAGGAACTCTTTTGGCTTCACTTGAAGTGGGCTGTCCAAGTGTACCGTACCTCGTTGCTGGCCTGTTCTGATTGTGCTTGATCGTCTCGGGCTCTGGGACGACCGACAACTTTGAAGCGTTCCACGCCCTGCCATCCTCAAGTCGGTACGTCCATCTCCCGACCTGCTTGATTATTCGCATAGGAGGAGTGAACGCTGGGCTTCCCTTGCGTATATGGCCCGGCTTCTTTACTCTAACGAGATCACCCACTCTAAAACGCGGTGTCTTGGCCGCCCGTCTTCCGTCAGTGTAGCACCCACTCTTCTCTTGTCGTTGCCGTACGTGGTCGCGCATTCGCTGCATTTCCTCAATAGGGTTCTTAAGGAACTCCGTGTACGAGAGTCCAAGGATGTGTAGCCTGTTGCGCGGCTTGCGACCGTGGAGGAGAAGAGCGGGAGAAAGTCCCGTAGTAGCGTGCGGTGTACACCGGTAAATGAAAATGTAGTCAAGAACAGCGGCTTGTAGCGATCGGTTCTCCAGTGTAGCACACTGTACGTAGGACTTGAATGTGCGATTAAATCTTTCAACTTGCCTGTTGGCTTGCGGGTGGTAGTTCGAGACCAGCTGGTGCTTTATACCACGATGAGCCAGGAAATTCTTAAACTCCTCGAACGTAAACTGGGGCCCGTTGTCACATACGACACTCTCTGGATACCCCTCGTGCGTGAAGACCATATGTAGAACATTTGTCACAGTCTTTATGGTGACGTTAGGGCAGAAGTGTACTTCCGGCCACTTGGAGAAGTAATCGACCAACGTCATTACATAGCGGAAAGCCGGTGGTGCTCTCTCGAAGGGACCGACAATCTCAATGCCGACCTTCGACCACGACCGCTCAGGCAGTGGGACTGGTTGCAAGGGTGTTGGCGATGTCTTCGCGCTTTTGTTAGCGGTTCTGCAAACACCACATGCTTGTACTGCCGCTTTTACGTCCGCGTTCATGCGTGGCTACCAATTGAGTTCACGAAGGCGAGTCTGTGTCCTGACGATGCCTGGGTGACCCTCGTGCGCTCGCGCGATGAGTGGTTTTCTCATGCTCGCAGGAACGACGAACTGATCACCCCGTAGCAGTAGACCATCGTACACAGAGAGTGTGTCTTTAATGCTGTAGAAGATGGCTTCGTCATAAGAAGACTCCCACAACGGTGACCATATAGAGGTGATAAAGGACATCACGGCGGTCAGTTCCGGGTCATCACCTGTTTGCTGTTGAAGCTGAGCCTTTGTGATGCATTCGTCATCCAGCGCGGTGAAAGACACGATCTCTTCGTCCAAATCTGTGCCACTTTCGCCAGCTGGTACAGGGAGCCTGGAAAGTGCGTCCGCGACCTGATTTTCGCTGCCCCGCTGGTATTCCATTAGGAAGTTATACTTCAGGAGGCGTGTCAACCACCGAGTGATTCGTAGTGGACGAAGTCCAGTTCCTCGCGTACTCAACAAGGACGCGAGAGCCTGGTGGTCTGTGCGTAAGATGAAACGGCGACCCCACAGGTAGGCGTGCCATTGCTCACACGCCCCCGAGCAGGCAAGGGCTTCTCGCTCTCCCGTGGAGTACTTGCGCTCAGCCGGAGTGAGCGTACGTGAATCGAAGGTGACAGTCTGAACTTCCTTGCCGTGAAGCTGCTGCAGCACTGGTCCAAGTCCATAGGTGGAAGCATCCGTGGCTACGATGATGGGCAGGCCTGGATTAAACATCTTGAGAGTTTTAGCAGATGAAAGCAACCTCTTCACACGCCGGAAGCTCTGGTCCGCATATTGATGCCAAATGAAAGGCGTGTCCTTTCGGAGGTACCTACGCAGAGGCTCCACCTCTGAAGCCAGATGAGGTAGGAAACGAGAATAATATTCAACCATCCCGAGAAACGATCTCAGTTGTGTGACATCTGTTGGAATGGGAGCAGCCTGTAGGGCTGCTCCCATTCCAATAGATGTCACACAACTGAGACAACAAATTTAGTGGAGCCGGAATTGCTTCTTCGCAACCTTTGGTTGCAAAGAAGCAATTCCGGCTCCACTAAATTTGTGTCCCAGGAAAGAAAGTTCTGTGACGTCGAAAACGCACTTGTTGTTCAGCTTCAGGCCCACGTCAGAACTCCGTTGGAGCACGTATCGCAGACGTTCCAGATGTTCTTGTGGGGCCCTGCCAAACACAACAATGTCGTCAAGGTAAAAGAAAACATCTTGACAACCATGCAGGATCTTGGACATCATATTTCGAAAAATTGCTGTTGCGGAAGCCAAGCCGAAACATACTCTTTTAAAGCGAAACAGCCCTTCGTGTGTGATGAACGCTGTGATATCTCGGCTGTCGGGATGTAAGGGCACTTGGTGGTATGCTGCTGCAAGGTCTCATTTCGAAAAGTGATGTGCGCCGTGAAGCGCATTCAGTAGCTCTTCGATGTGTGGGAGGGGTAGCTGTCAATTACCACCGCTTTGTTTGCGCTACGGAGCTCCACGCACATCCGAATGGTTCCGTCCTTTTCTGTACTACCACAATGGGAGACGCCCATTCTGAGGCGCCGATGCGTTCAATGACCCCTGCTTCTTCGAGACGCTTAATCTCTTCCGATACAGGTTGGTGAGCAGTTTGTGGAATTCGCCTCATGCGATGTTTGAGAGGTGGAACTGAAGGATGAATCCTCACCTTGCATTTAATTCCCTTGACTCTACCCAGGCCATGGGTGAACAGGTGATTAAAGTGCTCGAGACACGGTGGAAGTTTCGGCTGTATAGATGCAGGGTTTGCCGGCGTAGCTGCAGACGATGGCACCACTGTCGCCCGTGTGCTTGCGGCTGATGACGAGCCGCCCACTCTTCCTCCAGCGCCGCCGAAAAGTCATCCAGTGGTGACGGTACGCCAGTTGATGTTGAAGAATCTGGTTGTCGACCTTCAATGATGTCAGCAATCTGTGTTTGTAAGAGAGAAGGATCTGGGGGGCTCGATGACGCTTCGTCAAGTTCGCCGGTCTCCGTGTAGAAGCACGTTTTGGTTGCTCCACTCATTTGAATGTCCAGTGCAACTATAGCGTCCATGCCAAGTAGCGACGTGCCTCTGTCTGCGATGTAGAACAAGACTTGTGCCTGTCGCGTCTTGAACATTACTGTAGCCGTGAAGGCACCCAGGACGTTGATGGGTTCACGGGAAAAGTTCAAAAATGTAACAGGTAGTGGCACGGCTTTTGTATCACTGGCGAATCGCTTTGTGAATGTGGACCTGTCCATTATAGAAACGGACGATCCCGTATCTAACAACAACGACAGTGGTGTCCCAAACACTTTGACGCTGATAAAAATACGCGTTTTAGAGGCTCCCGTAATGTGATTTACGAGCCCTGCTTCATCGTCGTCATCGAAATCCGATAGAATTTGTTCAACTTCTGCGCGCCGGCGCCGTTGAGAGTTAGCTCTGCGCGCGCTTCTGCAAACATCGTCGAAATGACCTCGACGGCCACAGTTGTAGCAGCAAAGGTTCCGTGTTGGGCAGGTGTCATAGCTGCGGCAACGTTCCCAGCCGTGATCACAATTGGAGCACGTGCGCCCATGACTTCTTGTGTAGTCCTGTCGGGGAGACTGGTGTCTCGCAAAGTCTTGCCGCGAACAAGTTGATGGTGTAAACTGGACCACTCTGCGGTCCGACGACTGTATGAATCCTGAGTGTCAACTGTGTGAGGTAATTCACCTCTCGTGTCGGTTTGGCCGACACGAGGGAAGAAGAGGAAGTGAATAAAGGGCTTCTGCGTGCCTGACTCCATGTTGAAAGCTTGCCCTTTTCCCACATCGAACATGGTGTCAGAAGTGGGATAGGGATACTACCTGTGTAAACCCGTCAGCTCGCGAAGCGACCGGCTCCTCTTCAGACGCCGAAGCGACCGCTAAAGCAGCTGCAACGGGGAATATCTTGGGTCAACCTCAAGGTACAAAACCGAACACCAGGTACGCCATGGCATCGTTCCCGATAGATCCGCCTGAGCCCTATACCTTCGCCACTTCAAATGAATGGCCCTCATGGTAGAAACGTTTTCTTCGGTACTGCACAGCCTCTGGATTGCAATTTGCAGCCGAAGAAAGACAAGTTGACACGCTCGTCTATTTGATGGGCACTCAAGCGGAAGATATCTTCAACACTTTCAAGCTAAGTACAGAAAACGCCAAGAAGTTCGATGTCGTGCTAGCCCACTACGAAGCCTACTTCTTTCCAAAACGCAACATCATCTATGAAAGAGCACGATTCAACACCCGAACACAAGGGGAGAGTGAATCAGTGGAGGATTTTCAACGGCCCTGCACACGTTAGCCGACACGTGCAACTTCGGCGAACTCAGAAAAGAACTAATCAGAGACCGCTTGGTACTTTGCAGGACAAGAAAGTTTCAGAAAAACTACTGTTGGACTCGTCGTTAGACTTGATGAAGGCGCTCATGGTCGCCCGTCAACATGAAACAGTCCGACAACAACAGAAAGGGCTACGTCCCACAGAAAGCCCAGAGTCAATACACCAGGTTCACACTAGCAGATCATTTACAGTGCCACAAAAGGCTGCGGTCGCTTGGGAAAGGACTTTGTCAAAACGTCACCAGCATGACGCCAAAAATCCAGAACGATCCTGCACCTGGTGCGGACACGAAACACACTCTCGGGCAAGTTGTCCAGCAAAAGACGCGGTGTGCAGAGGTTGTGGAAAAAGAGGACACTTTATGACAGTTTGTCGGTCGACGTCTTCTCTCAGGAATGTCACCGAGCAAGGAAAGCTATGCTTTCTTCAGACCCACTTTTGGGTAGCTACGATCCAAACAAAGAAACCGTTGTAAGTGCAGACGCATCAGCATATGGACTAGGTGCTGTCTTGCGCCAGAAGGAGGGACAACGGTTCAAGGTAATTGCCTACGCGTCAAGGCTTATGACAGAGACGGAACGTCGATATGCACAAATAGAAAAAGAAGGCTTGGCACTCGTGTGGGCCAGCGAAAAGTTTCGAGACTACCTCGTAGGAAGAGTCTTCACTCTCGAAACTGATCACAAGCCTCTCATCTCACTTTTTGGGTCCAAAGCACTCGATGACTTGACACCAAGGCTACAAAGAATGCGCATGCGACTCATGCGTTTTACGTATGCCATTGTCTATGCCCCGGCAAGGATCTAACGGCAGCCGACGCTCTGTCAAGGTCTCTTATCTCACAATCGGAGCCCTTCGACCTCGAAAATGAGATCGATGGCTACATCAAACACATCGTCTCCTCTATGCCGCTAACATCATACAGTGTTCAGCAGGTCGCCAGTGAACAACAGAAAGACGGAGTATGCGCGCGGCTTCGTCAACTCATTCTAACAGGGTGGCCAAGAAGAAGAGATCTGGAGCAAGAGCGCAAATCTTATTGGGAAGATAAAGACAACATCTCACTCGTTGACGACGTAATAGTTCGTACCTCAAGAGTGATAATCCCTGAGGAAATGCGCGACAATGTCCTTCGCCAACTTCATGAAGGTCACTTCGGGATAGACAAATGCAAAGGACGAGCAAGGGATTCTGTTTGGTGGCCCGGAATTGACTTTGATATTGAGCGACTCATCAAAAACTGTCACGTATGCCTCAAACAGAGTGTCAACCGCAAAATGCCTCTTCTGCAAACAGAATTCCCACAGCGTCCCTGGGAAAGAATAGCGATGGATTTGTTCTTCTGGGACTGGAGCCTGGTGGCTAATCATAACTGACTATTTTTCACGGTACCCAGAACTGGTCCGCCTTGGTGGTCTGTCATCGGGAACTGTGATCACCCACTGCAAGTCTATTTTTGCGAGGCATGGGATCCCGGACGTGGTGGTATCCGACAGCGGACCCCAGTTCGCTAATCGCGAATTTGATGACTTCGCAAAGGATTATGGTTTTCGCCACATCCCTTCCAGTCCAAGGTACCCTCAAAGCAATGGAATAGCAGAAGCCGCGGTCAAGATAATAAAGTCGTCTCTAAAAAAAAAACAGAAGACCCGTACAAGAGCCTGCTCGCTTACAGAACGAGTCCATTGAAAAATGGATACAGTCCGGCAGAACTTCTGATGGGCAGGAGGTTACGAACAACTGTTCCAGTCTCGTCTAGCCGCCTCGTTCCCTGCCTTCGAGATCTCAACAACGTAAGAAAATTTGAAATGTCCCAGCGACGAAAACAAAAAGAAGACTTCGACCGCCGGCATGGCGTCCGAGACTTAGTCGACTTGGACGAGGGAACTGACATGTGGGTAGTCGACCTGCAACGACAAGGAGTCGTCCAAAGCAGTGCAAATGAGCCCAGATCATACTGAATCGACGCTGACGCCGGAGACTCTATTTGCAATAACAGAACACACTTGATTCCCTTACCAAGTCAGGCTTCTGGATCAAAAGTACATGTACCCGAGAATGTGCAAGAAGACGATGCAGATTCCCCAGAGCTTGGGCCTCATTGCGCCGATAGCGGCCACGTTCACACAAAAAGTGGAAGATGTATTCGAGTACCAAAGAGGTATCAAGAACAATAAGCGATGCAGGTGTGAGACTTAGAAGGGGAAAGGTGTGATTGCTTGTTGTGAGACTTAGGAGGCGAGATGTGTGATTGGTTGTTGGTGTGAGACTTAGTAGGGGAGATGTGTGAGGTAATTCACCTCGTGTGAATTACCTCATTCCTCTCGTGTCGGTTTGGCCGACACGAGGGAAGAAGAGGAAGTGAATAAAGGGCTTTTGCGTGCCTGACTCCATGTTGAAAGCTTGCCCTTTTCCCACATCGAACATCAACCTCCATAAGATTGGTCGCGACCGGTACCGCCACAGGCTGTACAGGACGGAGCAGTCGAGGACTGTCTGTCACGCATGCTCCGGGAGGACGATCTTCGCATGTCTGCCGGCTGGTGCCTGGAAGAACGACTACTGTACCGGTGCTGTACCTCCCGAGGTGGCTCATTTCTTGAAGACGGCAGAGACCGTTGCCATGAAAAGTCTTCCCTTGCCGGTGATCTTGCTTCAAAGACCCTATTTCTGGTTTTAACCTGACAAGTCGCTTGAGCGTTCGCAGGTGGAGTTGTCATTGACGCCCATTCTCGCACCTCACGTCGTGAGCGTTCAAGGTTCAGAGCTGTCTGGATGACCACGTGAAATGGAAGAGCGGCATCCAGAACCATACGCTCCTGAATTTCGGTCGACGCGACGCCAACCATAACTGCTTCCGAACCTGCTCTTGGGTTTGGTTTCCGAAGTTGGCCGGAATTGCAAGTGCTCGAAGCGCCGACAGGAAGACTTTGAGCGACTCACCCTCTTGTTGTTTCCGACTGTGAAATTTAAGCTGTTGCAGAGTTACGTTCGTAGGTTGCGTAAACTCTGCTTCCAGAAGCCTTACGGTCTCTGAGTAGACGTCTGTCGCAGGTTGACCGGCAACATCTCCGCCGCTTGCTGTTGCCGACGTTGCTGGCGCCTGTTCAACAGCAAGCTGTGGCATTGGTAGGGAGTCGAATATTTGCTGACCGGTCTGGCCGAGACAGTTTAGCAGCATGGCTTGCCGACGCTCTGGGTCGTAGTCTCGAGCACCAGTGGCCAACAAATATCGCTCGAACATCCGAATCCACTGTTCCCATGGAATGGGCGGAGGACCCGGCTTTGTGAAGAACTCCGGAGGAAGTCGTCCACCGGACGCCATTGTCGAGTTGACTCTGAATGGAGGCCTTCTATCCAGCCGCCATCTTGATTGTCGCTGGGACGAAGAAGGCTTGTCCAGCAGGATCACTCGTCGGGGCCCGACCGTCGAAATCGGAGACCGAGCCGTTGCTTGCCCAGGAGAACGGTAAGGCCCAGGGACCTCCTCGTCGCCAAAAATGAATGTAGAGTCCCCGGGTGTGGGGACGTGTGTCAAGAACAACCAGTCCAGTCGGAGCTCTCAGGAAGACTGCTTTATGTCACGAGACATTCCAATTATATCCAAGAAAACAAGGAAGAGAAAGAATGATGATAGCATGATAGATAGGACAACACAGAAAAGAAAAGGAAGTGATAAGGAAACATGATGAACACAACAGGCTTTAATCCAACGAAATATTTAATCTAATCTCTTTTTTGTTATTTTGTATCTATTTCAGAGTTTCTTTTCTGAAATATATTTTATTATTTATATCAAGGATTCCGTTATACGGTATTTGATTTTAATGTACCGTCTTTTTTTTAGACGGTACATTAAAATCTTAGGCGCCCGTTTCTCTTAGGCGCCCGTTTCCGGCTTGAGTGGCGTCGCCGTCGGCGTCGCCGTCGGCGTAACCGCGCGGTGCATGATGGGTAAATTTCCCCGCTAAATCTAGTGGGAAATTTTCCCCGCTAAATCTAGCGGAAAATTTTCTCCGCTAAATCTAGCGGAAAATTTTCCCCGCTTAATCTAGCGGAAAAGTTTCTCCGCTAAATCTAGCAGAAAACTTTCCCCGCTAAATCTAGCGGAAAAGTTTCCCCGCTAAATTTAGCGGAAAATTTTCCCCGCTAATTTTCCCCAGGTCACGTGACCCCCCAGGACACGTGACCTCCCCAGGTCACGTGATTCTCCCCCCCCCCCCCCGAGATCACGTGACCCCCCAGGTCACGTGACCCCCGTGAGTGGAAGAGGAGGGAGGAGGGGTATACCCTCGCCTCAGTACTCCTCCCTCCTCCTCCTCAAGAGCTGCGCTCAGATTCGGCGTTACAGGGAGTTGTAAACGGCTTTCATTTTTTATAAAGGGGGAATTATGAGAATGTTTTTATCAAAAGCTATTTTGTAGGGTAGTCTGAATAATTTTATTATTATTATTATTATCTGTACAAAATTGTCGCCATGATGTTTCTTTGGCATTCGAGATCGGAGTCTTGTATTCTTGTTGAAATTTGTAATATACGTTCTTAAAAGTTGTTCTTAGTTCTTCATTTTTACATATTTGGTATCGACGTCTGAGTGCTCTTGCCTTCTTCCTCATGATTCCTAATTCCGCTGTCCACCATGGATGTGTTTTGTCATTATGTTTGAAATTGCTTATACATTTTTTACATTCATTAATTTTATTGTAAAATATGCCAAATATTATTTGTAATTGAAGCATTGAATTTATTGAAGTGATGCCTGTTTGCTTGAACCAACGTGCATTATGTATTTTGTTTGTAAGGAGGAATTCTCCTTTTTTGTTAGGTGTTTTAATGAAGTTTGTTCGTAAAAATATATAACGATGATTGCTTTGCGTTTTTGTTTCTAGGGCTTTCCAAAATATTATATTCGATGGCGTTTTTGGTGCTGTTAATTTAATGTCTATCCAACCCTTTCCGTTTGATGGTTCGAATGTGGGTATTGACACTTGAGTCATTTGTGTTTAGTGTTATTAAGTTGTTATGTAGCATAAATTCGATGAATTCTTCACCACGTTGTTCTGTTGCTTTTTTGCCCATACACTGCTCTCAACATTGAAGTCTCCTCCTATAATTAAGTTTTCATATGTTATGTTTTGTAATTCGTCATTTAATGAAAATATATATTCGGAAAAACTGCTTGATTCTGAGCCGTATATGCAAACTAGTAGAATTGTTTTGCTGCTATTTTTAATTTGTACTATTATTTTGTCACGCTCTCTTTTTATTGAAAATGCTTTATAGTCTTGATTTCTAATAACTATTGCACATAGCGGTTTCAGTTCTGCAGCAAACACTATATAGCTCATTGAACAGATTATTATATGGTTGGTTGGTGTAGAGTAGGGTTATAGTATGAGTGGTTGGAGGTCTGACACAACGCGGGAACGTGGAAGGGATTGTTTGCTGCAGCTCTTGAATGTGCAAGATTGATTTGCATCATTTTTAAATTTACAGCAATTTTATGTTAGTGACTTCTTATTTTTAGTGCTATATTTACGTTTAAAATGTTGTGCGAGTTTTCTCTTTTCGAATTGTTGTTTATGAATAGGGCACGTTTGTTCGTAAAATGCGTGGTTGAGAGGGTAAATTGCGTGAAATCTTTACTTAGATGATGTGCGCGGTGCACATTTCTTTCCGTGTGTGCATCTTCGGTCATGAGTTTCTCCACATCTGCCACAGATCGACACGTGGCTTTGACAGCATCAACATGTGTGTCCATACTGACTGCATTTATAGCATTTTATTACGTGATATTATTCGCTTATGATGCATCTTGTCCATCCGAAATGAATGAATTCAGTTTTTTAGTATGTCGTATAGCGGTGATTCTAGTTATAGTGTCATGGAGATGGTTCCACTGAATCTGTCAAGGATTGCGGATCTCACGGCGGCATGGTCGTCCTCGAAGTCTAGGTTGTTTTGGGCTTTTAGTTTTGGATGGTGTTGTCTTTGGTGATTTATGGATCAATTCCCGTTACCTTGATTTGCGGTCTGAACCTTGCCGGAATGTTTGGAGTTATCATGTCTTCGTTTCTTCTGATGTTTATATGGCTGTTTTTAGGCGATCCAGCCCATCCTTCGAGGATGACTCGATGCAGACACCGTTTCGTTTGATTGTATTGAGGGATACATTTTGGATACTTAATGCGCAGGAATCGAATTTCTGTGTCAGGCTGTTTTTAGGCGATCCAGCCCATCCTTCGAGGATGACTCGATGCAGACACCGTTTCGTTTGATTGTATTGAGGGATACATTTTGGATACTTAATGCGCAGGAATCGAATTTCTGTGTCAGGTCTAGTAAGGCGTTTACTGCCGAGGTTGTCTTAAACACCAGCAGTGTTTCTCGAGGCGGTCATGCCTCGACAGCTGCTCCGGCGTCATCCTCTCGTTGTCCGGATGTGGAGGTCGATGGAGCACTGGCTGCGACTCTTCCCTCAGTAGTCAGTGCAGAAGCATACGTGACAGAGTGTGCTTGGCCCTGTATATTTGACTGGAGGTGTTGTTCCAGTTAGCCCTCCAGCTTTGCCATCTCCATGGCCACCATTCTAAGAAAGCTGCCGAACTCGTCAATGTGTTTGTTCTGCTCGATCCAAGAGTCTCGTGCGAGACCCTTGGCATTTCCTTTCATCACTGATGTATGCGCATCCCTCACTGAAGGAAAATGCTTCAGTGCCGATGCTACAGAATGAATTTAGGTTTGTTGTTGAGTCCAGGATTGATGGCGTTTCCGTTTGCTGTTCTGTGTCGGAGTTTGTTGATTCCCCGGGGTTAGACATGTTGTTTTGATTTTTTCTTGTGTGACCGCCGGACTCTACGCTGTTTTGATGTCTTTGGGTACTTCTACTCTTCCTCTTCTTTGATGATCGGCACGGTTCCTTGGCGCCACGGGCAGGCAAAGACTGGGCGCGCATGGCAGCTGCAAGCTCTCACGCAATGCCCGATCCCTGAAGCGTGTCGTCACAACCCTACCCGCCTGCGAACCATTAAATAAAAATAGGGTGCGCGAAAAACGCGATGGAAGGTCGGCAGGGTTGTTGTTTGGCAGGGGTCCACTTTATTAAAAGCCCTTTTTTATAAATAATAAAGCAATAGAACTCGAGATTCTCCAGTCGATTTCATTGCAGCGTGACCGTGCCGAAGAGCCCTACAGAGAGCATTGTTGTCTTTGTGCAGCAGAGTGTCGTGCGGCTACTCAATGGCGCTCCAGAGCAGGTAGATGGGTTTCGGTGATGGTGCAATGAGCGCCTTCAGGGTGCGCGGCGTGATGTTGCCGAAGCCGACCGAAGAGGCGTCTGCTCAGGCGGAAAAGGGAAGTGCAGAGGCGCGGAGGTGTGGAATGTGAGCAAGTGTGTCCCAGATCATCCAGATGAAGCAAATCCAGCGGACGTCTACCGGTGTGTTTTATTGATGGCGTCGAAACGAGTTCGTAGGAGAAAGTAACCTGACCCATATAGAGATAGGTGGAAGCCCATGTGAGCTGCGACCCTTTCGAGATGTCGCACATGAAGTGGACCTTCGAGGTAATCAAGAAGACGGGGGATGACCGTAAGGCGGGCAGGTGCCTTTGTGACTGTGTCGCTCGCCGTGTTTAAGGAGAAGCCCCAGAAAGTACAGATGTTGCGTGGGCGTGAGTCTGGTGTCTTTTTCGTTGATGCGGAAGCCAGTGGTGGTGAGGTCCGAAACAATGCAAGTCACGCGCGAGGCGAGGACCTCCGGATCCGTGTGCGCAAAGAAAAAATTGTCAATGTGCGCCCAGGCCCAGAGGCCTCGAGCACGAGTCTCGCGAGCGACCGCTGTAGTAACCAGTTACATGCAGAAAGGCGCTGGGCGAATGCCAAATGGCAACCGCATGAAGCGGTAATATTGTTTACCAAGGCGGAAAGTTGTCAACTGTCTTGCTCGCGGGTGTAGCGAAATGTAGTACAAAGCCTCGCTCAAGTCGAGCTGACTCATTTGCTGTGTGTCTGCCTCATGAAGGAGGGCATCATAAGATACGCCGGCCTCCTAAAGGTCAATCGCAAGGGCATTGAGGGCTGAAAAGGCGTTTTGGAAAACGGCTTGTACTAGAACCCCGTCCACAACGACATGCTGCATTCGAGGGGACCCAAAGGGAAGAGCTGACTCATTTGGGGGGCTTTTCTGTCTGTGTTGAGGACTTGGGCTCAATGCGCTTTCCATAGTTTGAGGGCTGCCGGTAACCGCGGCCTCGACGTTGTGACGGTGGCAGGGGATCTGGTCTGGAAGCTCGCGGAAGACGTCGGCTACCAGGCGGCTAGTCTGGATGTGAATGGCCGGGCGACAGTTGCGGCGGGCCACGACATGAAAGAGCTCGATGCGCTCGAAGATAAGATGTTGGTGCTGTGGTAATATGATATAATTCCTGGAGCACAACCTAGCTTCTAAAGGTAAAACAGAACAGGTTAAAATTATTTTTTATTTAATTTAATTCGCAGAGCTCAGAGGGCGTTATAGGAGGAAAGGGACATGAACAAATATACTAATGTTCTCAAGTATACACCTAAATATACACAAATATTTGCACACCAGTGTATTGTCATTAAGAAAAAACAACTTCACTATCAAGAAACAAATATAGAACCTAATAGAAAGCATGACTCACTTTTTTTAGTCAAAGATAAAACAATCAAAGACGTTTACAACACCCTGTAACGCCAAATTGGAGCGCAGCTCTTGAGGAGAAGGAGGGAAGGGTACTGAGGGGAGGGTATACCCCTCCTCCTCCTCCCATCCACCTTCAAGCTCCTCCCCTACTCTCCTCCTTCCTCCCCCTCCTCCCATCCCCTCCCCCTCCTCCCCTCGCCCTCCTCCCCCTTCTCCTCCCTCCTCCTCCTCCCCCCCGCGCGGTGCATTATGGGATATGTCCCATAATGCACAGCGCGGTTACGCCGACGGCGACGCCGACGCTGCTCAAGCCGGAAACGGGCGCCTAAGAGCTGCGCTCTAAAACGAAAACTCATTTGAAAGCATTGAAACAATATTTCAGAGTATTTGATTCAATCTTCAACTGTACATGAGAAAAACAGTACTTGAAGGCAACAGTTCTACAGTTAAATTTTCTAGGATCGTAAACGATATATGATCTTTGTGAATAAAATAAGGCTGATACCAATGTCCATTTTTGTCAATTTCTGTTTTGTTCGAGGATATGCTGTGAATTAGGATTAACCGAATATCTTTTCCGAGCAAATATAGTGGCTTAAATTGAATGTAATTTTATATTAGTAATTTTTTGTAAAGTATCCTTGTAAAGGCGCGGAACAAACCAAGCATCGCTTTGTGTCCGATCCGTATAAAGTCCTCAAGCAGCGCAAAATAGAAAATTTCTTTTAACCTGTAAGGCATCACAATGAAGGCTAACTTGAATTAATGTACTCTACGAACTTATTCGCCAAGGTGCATCGCTGTAGTCTTTCACGTATTTCTTACGAATATTATATAATATATTAAGAAAAAAGAAGACGGAGGGATAAGTAATAGAAGCCAGCCAATTTACATTTTTTATTTCTACAGTTAAACTTTGGGCGTAGACTGAGGGGGATCCATTCTTTCTGGTGATTAATTAGATTTTACTCTAAGAGGAGTTAATCATTTTGGCACGCCAGGTTCTGCTAATTGACTCATACGTCTTAATGTTACCCAGATATTGTTTCGCGTACGAGGCTAGCGAAGGCAGCTTCTATATTTTCTTCCTGCATTTTTTTTTGTTGAAAAATATGCACAGGGATGTGTCCTAAAGAATGCGTACAACAGTTGATTCAAATGAATAATGTTAATCTCATCCCCCCCTCTCCCCACCGAAAAAAAAAAAACGAAGTGAGAAACATAAAAAAGTGCAAGAAACAAAGATCCACGTAACCGTAAGTTTAAAGTTGAAATTCAACGAAACGATTTGTTTCCGGACCGAAATAAAATTAATTAGCCCGAACTGCACTTTTTTTTTTTGTTCTAGTGATTAAATATAAAATACAGCGAACGTTCGCTAAACCGGCCATGCGCAAACTTTACGAAAAAGGATGACGGTCAGTCGTAATACATCACACCGAGAGTGTAAGCTTCAATTTGTGCATGAGTAATGACTCGAGGAAATTCGTAAGAGAAAAGGATAGGCCTCGCGTATTATTAAGATCCACGCATGATGAAGTACTGGCTTCATTTCCCAGTTTTTGGAGTTGGAAATACAAACGATCACAAACGTTCTTTTCCGTTTCACATATGCATTCTCATCAGTGAACAAATATCCCATTAAGTAATACAACTGTAATATAAAAACAATTTAATTTTTTTTTGAAAACTTGTGTAATGGCATCCACCAAGCAAGATAATCTGTACACCATTTCAAATATTTTCATAATATTTAAGAAAAAAAAACTTACTCCAATACCCTAATTATTGTTTAGACGAAATATGATTCACTGAGGTAAAAAGGTGAAAAAGAAAAATTGTAGCAGTATGTGGGCAATGTCTGACAAAATTGTCAAACGTCGAACCCTTTCGTGGTACGGGAAACTTCGATGCGATTGTTCAACTACCAAGACTCATACCGCGACTGTGGACGAGAACGCCATTGGCTTGCTTGGCGTTCATGGCGTCATGGTCGCTGACACACTTGGGCACACTTGGCGTCATGGTCGCTGACGCCAGCCAATGGTTGTGAGGCACCACTCACAAGGGAGTCCTGCTGCGGCAGTAACACAAATGTTTTGTCCCCCGAAGTTCGATATCTACCAAGTCAACAAAATCTTCCAAATTTGATGCATGACGTCTCGCCCACAATATTTTGCAATTTTTTTTTTTTTTTTTTTGGGGGGGGGGGGGGGGTAAGGCTTTCTTGCAGCGCTGGAAAGTACCTGAACCTCCCTTATACTTCATTCAATGTTAAAAAAAAATTCAATACAGTTTTGTCACCGGTTTTATTCGATGCCTAATAAAGATAGTTTCAGGCGACACATTTACTAACAACTTTATTGGAATATTTTACCTGTGCATATAGACCTTTGCAAAAAGAGCTCTCTGGCCGCCCCCATTTTGCGAACCGAGCGACCCCTATCAGCCAGAAAGTTCCGCCACTCGCCTGAGCTGTGGATGCCCGATCAGCGTGGCTCCCCACCTGTATTGTGCATTAAGAGTTCGCCGGCTTTTCTTGGAAGTTTTTACTTTATTTGCCTGCTTAGGATGCTTACCCTTTGTGTATTATCTTCCACTGTAAGAACCAGGGAATACCAGGGCTCGTTGCCTGAACGGCCTTCGCAGGAAACGAACGAAGAGAGCGGAACGTCAAGCAGCACGCGACGCAGGCAGTTCAACGTTCCTGAGGATTATTTTCGTTGCGATAATCTCCAAAAAGCCTTCACGGCTATGTTCCGGGTTTCGCGAAAAATAGCTGATAGAGTCGGGTCCGGGGTGTTGGGACGGAATAGACACGTTCGTTCATTTGCTTTGAAGCTGTGCAAAAGAGCAGCTCTCTTCTACATGTGCCCTAAAACACGCCGGATTCTGTCCGATCGTCGTGAAGTGACTATCGTCGACAATGTATATTGGATACGCTGTGTGATTTGAGACCTTTCTCAAATCCTGTTCGGATAACGGTGCACCGTGGGGTACGTACAATATAAGTTGTTCGATTGATGAGACTCCTTGAATTTCATGTTGTGGGCGGGGAATATCCACGCAGTTCGGATATCCTGTGTGGTCAAATATTTTCGACGGTTAAGACCTTTGTAGATTGACACGGCTGAGTGTATGGTGCCGTAAAACGATCAACATAATATGAAACAAACATTCCAGTTGCATTTGTTCTGTCGCTCACGGACTCACCAAAACAGCTTCCATTTCTTTGTTTTTGTTCCCAAAAATGTACAATGCATTCTTAAAAGCCCCGAGAAATTATATTCACCATAGAACACAAAATAAAAAATAGAACGCGGCAATTTAGCCTCCACTAACGTCCGGAAGTGCGCCTACGCGAGCCGCCACAGCCCACTGACTAGAAAACCCACAACCCAGCACAGTCGGGCAACACTGACGTACCCTCTCAAAAGCAGGGACGCGCGCTGTAAATCGCTGCGTTCGAGACTGCCGCTAGAAAGGTCTATACCCAGTACATTTCCTGCAAAATGGCAGACGGCTCAGGTATGCGCTTCGCATTCAAAATGCAAATGGTGAAAAGTATTCCGGGGGTGATCGTGTTTCTCGGCTGAGTGTTTACGTCTCTTTTCCACCTTTCAAGATAAACTAGGTTGACCATCGTTTGTGGGTTCATAGGTAGCACGATTCACGAGGACGCTCCTGAATAAATTTTACAAGTATTAATTCCGTATGTCATTGTGTTTGAAAGTTTGTCCAAGCATTCTGTTTCTTAATTCGTGTGAACCATCTCCAACGGCTTTTTTCATTTATATTAGTAAGCCCCATATGCCTGTAACATAAATTTCACCTAGAGCATTATATATTTTTGTGCTTTCAAATAAAATTGTTAATAATAATAAATCGGTACCTTTTCCTATCTTGTGCTGTTGTAGGCCTCCACATCGCAACAGGGTAATGCGGTCTTAGATGTATACAGGTTGTTCCCGACAAAAGAGAACGGTGTTCTTCAGCCCGGGTAAAAAAAAAAAAAAAAACTATTCATCGCAGAAAGCTGAAACTCCGTGAGAATATGACGCTAGCGGTTAGAATAGGACTCAAAATTTTGAGAACATGACGCTACCCGAATCAAAAGATAATTGAGAAAAATAAAATTTCTCTGAGTCGGCCTTTACCTAGGCCTAATATTGTCAAAACAGAACATGATATTGCGGATGCTAGTCGGATTTATATAAGTGGAAAACACTTGCCACCAAAAAATAGGACATTGTTTTCTTTCTTGCTGAGAAGATTTTTTCACTAAAATGAATGCTACAGGCGCCCCCAATGTCATTTCTAGTTTTGATGCTATTAGGTTTAGGTGTACGTCGGAAAATAAAGAAGTTTCGTTTTTTTTTTCAATTATTTTTTTAATCAGGTAAAGTTATGTTTTCAAACTTTCGCGTTCTATCCTAACCGCTAGGCTCATATTCTCATGAAATTTGTGCTTTCTGCGATTCATAGTTTATTTGCCCGGGCTGAAAAACGCGGTTCTCTTTTCTCGGGACCTCTCTGTATAACAAAGGCAATGCAAAACGTTGTCCAGACTACAACTGTGTCTCCGGTTTTCAGGTATATGAATTCATTATCGCCAAATTTTTCATTAAATTGATCTTGCATGTTGTCAATATTGTGAAGAACTTCCTTACTTTAGAAACTGTTCTTTTAATGAGTGCTCTTAAAACTAAAGTAGCCTTTTGACAACCAAAGTGGGGTGCTCATCACTTCATTTCTAACAATACAAAACTTCCAAGGCAGCTGCAGTTTTCTTTTTTTAAAAGATTTGATCTTACTTTGTGTGTTAAAGTTTGGGTCCAGTGTGAGCACAAAATTGATTATAATACTGGAAAGGACGGTCATTCCTGCATATTATTATTATCTGCACTTAATAACACACGTGATGGCTCTGTGAAATCGAAGATATTAAGCAAGACGAGGACGTCCGCAATAATATTGTTGTTTCCCCCTGCATCATTAAAAAGCCTGCCAACTTTGCTCGCATCATTCAATCGCTTCTTTGGCCTTATCCGAGATGGCGGTACTAGTAAATAAACAAATAACTAATGTCGGAACATCAAGAACTGCCACCGACCGTGAGGACCACAATCTTAAGCACGTTGACTTGCCATAGCACAATTCAGCCAACCGTATACAAACCACCGAAACCACCCACTAGAAAGAAGAAAACAATGAGCAACAAACTCAAGCAATTCTCCATCGGGAGAAAAAGGAGGCGATGGAAAGCTTGTCTCAACGACGCCGCCGCCACAGGGGACGAGCGCGCTGAACCCGTGGGACGATGGAGCACAACATGCAAATGACCTGCTCCGGGAACGCCAGCACAAGCCTCCGGTGTGTCGCGGGGCTCCGCGCGACCGATCCCGTTGACCGAGGCGACAGCGAACCCTCCCCTGCACGTGCGCGACGCGTGCGAGGGGAGGCGTGGCAGGGGGAAGCGACAAGACGGACGGCTTAATTACCGAAAACCTCATTACGCCAACAAACAAATTAGCCCTGACAAAATTGCCTGACGGGCGCGCTTTGCCCGCGGCTCTACCTTTACCGCTACACAACTTGCTTTTGTTCCCGGCTTTCTCGTATCGGCCGGGATTGTTTTTCGCTCAGCGAGTGCTCTTCTCGCAAAACCTTTGGCTCGCCTGCTTTTCCGACTGGGGTCATTTCACTCGAAGGCCTAGACATGGCGCGGTACCGCGAATGAATTTGCTTCGCTTTAATGGGCCGGATTATACAGTACCGGTGCCACAATATCTCTCCGTGTGCCGGGCATTTGCTGGTTACCACTTTTAGATTGGGGAGCGTGCGTCTCCGGCTCCAATTTGACTCTGATTCCCCGCTTTGGATTTCTCTAATTGCTGCTCCCGCGGGTCTTCGGAGCTGGCCTCGCGTGCTCGCGCGCTTCTTAAGATAGTCGCGATTTGTCTGCGCCGGTTTGGGCAAAAAAAAAGAAATACGGAAATCCAGCCCAACAATCTAACAACTGTCTATGCTTGTTCGTATGCCGCCCTCCCGCCCGGCCACTTGACCGAAAACAGACTGTACTATTAAGAATGTTTGGCGTCTTGCGCTTGAAGGATACTTGAATAATAAAATTTTATATTCCTAAAAATAGGTTGGTCTAGGAAAAAAAGAAACTCCTTACGGGAACAAACTCACAGCCATGGCAGACGTCAGGAACTGCACAAACATACTGATTAGCTGAATAATTACCTAGGTACCAAATATATTTTATTAGCAAAATAATCATATGGTTCCAATTAGAGACTTTCTGAGCATCATCAAAAACATCCTAATAAACTCATTTTAGAAGTATTTAAGGCAGGTAGAGAATTGTATGGCGTTCCGAAAAAATAACGCTACATTTTAAAGCGTTCTTAGGTTTTGTTTTTCTATCGAAGCGCATTTTTGCGCCAGCGGTCCTGCGCTTCCGTGGTCGAGGCACGGCAACGCACGTGTGCTACACTTCCTTCCATCTTACGAGGGAGGCAATGCGGCAGCTGCTCGCCTCAGCCACGTAGGGTCGGTGCCACTCTAGCAAAGATGCGCTCTAATAAGAAACCCAAACCCTGAGTAGAAACGCGTCCAAATTGAGCGTTTTATCAGAAAGCCATAAAATGTTCTACGTATCTTATATTAAAAAAAGAAGGGTTGATTGACTAGTTTTCGATTATGCTTAGCGAGTTTCTAATTAGAATCACTTATTTATTTCCACATTAAGAAGATAACTAGTAACCTTTACGTAAATATTTACCTAATTATTATGTTTTCTGCTATCCCTAACGTCCTCCAAGGCTGGCAGCATGTTACCGGAAAGAGTTATTTATTTCTCATACACCCTATATCCTAGGCATGTTTTGAAAATCTTCGCTGAAACACCCGGTACATTCATACTGTGGTCAATAATAAGCATTCTTAGGAAGGGCTCTAATATGTTACGTTAAACACACACGGGACTATTGGCGTCTTCATCACTCACCCAATTTTAGTTAATGAAGCGGGTTGTTCGGAAAGTGTCCTGATACTCATGAAAGTCGCGACTCTTTAAACGTGCGTAGTTTGTGGCCACTTTCAAAAGGTCTGGGTTGACGTACCTATACGTATACGGAGCCGGTGGTAAAATATATCCTGTGCCCAGCGAAACCGGTCATCCCAGCGCGCGTCAATAGGTCCCCACCAAAGTGGTCGCCGCATCCGGTTCGTCAATGCCAGATCAAAACGACAGCCCCGATCCAACGTCGTCTATTGGGAAACAGGAGTTCCCAAAAACGCACTCCGGCCGAGCGAGCCAAGAGATCCAGGGGACCGCTCGCGGGAGATCACCAGAGGACCACCTCGGGCCGCGTCCTGTCTTCTTTTGAGCGCAGCCGAAGATTTCCTGGTACGAACGGCCGTCAGCCCAACACCTCCTAGATATGAAGGCCGCAGTGCTTAATGTTCTGTGTTACCTACAAGACGCAAACGCGTGGCCCACATTGGTGAGGGAAACGTAGCAAGCAGTTTCCACAAGTTGAAACGCAACTTTATGTTGCGTATCCGTAAAAGAAAAGTGTAAACGTTCAGTGAGAATGCAGTGGAACCAGATGTAGCGGATTGAAAATCGCTTTACTCTGGTGCCGAGCGCGAGATCACGATGAAAATACAAAGGAACAACAAAAATTCGAACGCCGTCAAAGCTAAGCCGCTAAGCGCGTGAGCCAAGAACAGCCGTCCGCGCGTTCCAAGTAGACATGACAAAGAAAAAGAAAAATTAAAGCGTCGCTTCACTGGTGTTTTTACGTCACCACCAGAGATAAGAGACGCGTACCCTAGCGGTGGTGTCATGAATTCGGCACTTTTTGTTGTCTTGCGGCGTTGAGTCTGGCCGATTTCTGGCGTCCAGAAGTGTTTTTTTCGTTCTTCAGGACCAACAGAATTAAAAAGCTCAACCAACGTGCCATAAGTAGTGCGAGGCTCAATCAAGTGAGCTTGTACTACCCAAAAGAGGGCGCTACAGTTTGTTCAAAGCTTCAGCGCAGGAGGCTATAGAAAAGGCACCCAACGCGCTCTTGCTTCGCGACCCAGAGAAAATATCTGCCCGTCATTGGCTTAGCCGATACCGAGGCGCTAAGAAGTTGCAAAACGCTTAAAAACCGGTCTGGTCTCTCTCGGTCTTACTCGGTCGCAAGAGTGTGAACGGCGCTTTAGTGGAAATCGAGCTTAAAGGCTGGTTCACTCAGTCCAGTTTTGTTTACGTTACATTACGTTACTAAAGTTTACGTAAAGTCACCGGGACAGCTGTGCTTCATATTAAGCGTAGTTACCACTTCAAAGAGGTGACCTCGCGCGTGACATTCGAAACACAAATATTTCGGGGAGTTGTACGTAACGTTAGAAAACGTAAGAAAACGCTACCTTGCCCCAACCTGGCTCCCCCTCACAGCTTAGGAGAGGGGAGCGCTATGTGGATTATCTTCCCTGCGGAAAGCCGAGGTTGTACATATAGGCATTTAAGGCGGAGGACTACAAGGTAGGGATGAAGCGGAAGGTACTGTGACCGACAGCGGTGCCGACTCAATTCCCATTGTATTGGTTGTACATGCAACCAGCAGGTTCAAAGAAACGCAGAACGCTTGTTCGTGTGCCACCTAACGCGTCCACGTCGCATGCGAGCGGTAGAAGCCGACAACGCAAAATGCAGTCCCCTGCAGAAAGAAGACGAGCTGTTGATGAGTGTGTGGCTATTGAACCTTGCCTGCAAAAAGAGTTTGAAGTGGAAGAATGTCAGACGTCATTCAATTTGACAGCTATAGGCTTCATGGAAGATGCCAAGAAAAACGCGCACCGCCTTCAAATGCAAGCCAAACGACTGAACGAGTGAATTAAAAAACTGCGACAAACCTGCGACGAATTTCAAGACAGATTTAATCAAGAAAGGCTAATGTGTAGAACCCGCTCAACTTTGCAGGTGACGTGTCCTGAATGCAAGCTGTAACTTAAGGGAAATGAATCTCGTGACGGAGAAAATCAGTTCGTGTTTAGCCTTGACCAAAGAGGACTCAGCTATACACGACCTGAAGCTGTCTGGCCGTGCAAGCTCGTCTGCACCTTTGTCGAGAGGGCTCTACAGTTGGCAGAGATTCGTCGTTCTGGACGGATTGGCAAGGTTCTCTCGAGCGCTGAGCTTCCACACCTTATGGACTGCCCGCTGATGTGGTGTACTAACTGCAGAGACCGGTACCACAGCTAAGAACTCTGCGAGATTTTTCTCGGGAAGCTCGTCAGACCTCTTCTGGCTAACTCGGCTGGTGACCTAAACAGCTCTCTAGAGAATATATTGAGACTTTCGCGGAAGCCTCTTTCCCGAAAGGTATTCCGCTTGCGAACTATATGACTCCCTTGATCTGTTCGTGAACAATGAAGTTTATATTGCAGAAGTTATTCACGAGGAATCCCTTTCTTAGTGTCCCTCACAGATAAATAAAAGGCACAGCTCGAGCGTGCTCGAGCATCGGTTAAAATCGGAAATCATACGGCCTAGCTATATCCAACTATAACTCATTACAGTGGTAATAGAAACGGGGACGGGAACAAGAAAACGACAATTCGCTCATACTGCCAGCTGAATGCGGCTCTAACGCGCAGCCTGCAACTGAGTGAGCTCCTCGCAAAAGAATTATGTGCTTCTATTCGACGCAGATTTGTCACATCATTCATGCAATCTGGCACTCGTTTCAAATGAGACTTGCCGCTTCACAAAAAACAATCTAAATAGCCACACCTAGGGTGCCTACATGTTTCCGCCGCTCCGGAAGCGGAGCGGAAACATGTAGGCACCCTAGCCACACCGGGCCGCGCCGGGCGGACTTCGCCTCTTTCGCCGATAACAAGCGCCACGGCTGGCGCTGCGGGGTGACATTCGAAACACAAATATTTCGGGGAGTTGTACGTAACGTTAGAAAACGTAAGAAAACGGTGTTGTATGAACCGTCCTAAAGGCTGTGGGGTCACTCTTAATATTCACCGCGCTATCGGCCTGTGCTTCCCTCGTCTTCCTGGGAGTGACACAACACAACGAGAAGACAGCGAATAGGTTCACTCTACTTCCCGGTTGCCCGTCCTCGAGAGCCGGAAGTCCGTTCCCGCCGACCCTGGTCGTTGGCCGTCGTTCAGTGCTCGTGGTCGGAGTCCGTGTCCAGGCCTGCGGATCGTTCTTCCCACGCCAGCGCTGCGTAGACTAGCTGTCCCGGGCTATCACAGCCTAAGTCTCACTGCGGAACCACTCCGACATCGTCATGGCGCAGGCCGGTATGGCCAGGACTCGACATTCCCACCGGTCCTGCTCCAAACATCGCTGCTGGACCGCTCCGGGGATCGCCAGGGCCGGACCAGCCAGACTGGCTCCGTCATTCCTGCCCGGCCCCCAGCCTCCGGCAGCACGCTCTGACACACGCCAGCTCGTGTCTTTCGGCCGACCGCCTGACACATGCCCTCCCCTCCGCCGTCATCTACCCTCGTCTTCCACAGTCCCCCACTCAAGGTCCAGACTTCGGAGGACTTCCGGTACTCGGGATTTTATGAATATTAGGAGTTTTTCACGTCGATGGACTGGGGAGAGAGGTGAACGCTCTGGTCGGGGCCTTGCGAGGTGTCGGGAGAGGCGGCTGCTACTGGTGTTGCCGGAGTGGCCACGTTATAGCGTCCGAAAGCGGCGTAGGTTGTGGTGGGACTTTTGGCATCGGTCTTTCTTGGTGCCGGCCTCCGCTTGCTCTTCTCGCGAAACCGGCAGGCAATGTCGACCTGTCCATTGCTGGCTGTCCCATTTACCATGATGCAGCAGGGAACTTGCTTTAGGCTAGTCCCCCCGACGCGGACGGACCTGCCCCGCTCCGCTTGGAGGTCGCCGCGGGCGTAGGACTGCCCGCTTGAACCGTTCGACAGGCCAAAGATGTGTCAACCATCCTGAGCACCTGGGAAAACGGACGGCCCGTGTTTCCTCCCGATGCACTTCCTGGGTATCGCGCCAATGGCCGTTTTTCCAAGAAGCCATTCTGAGCAGAAAGAAGTGTTAAAACAACACTCGACGAACAAACACGGCCGTAGATTGTAGCAGCGGCCACAGCTTTTACTGCAAAATTGTTTGCCAACCGGTTCGTGTACTGTGTGGCTAACTCGGCGAGTCCGCATTTCGGAGTTCGCACCATGGTCGCCAGGAACAGGGGATTTCCTGTGCCCTACCGCAAATTCATGTTAATCACTTTCCCTATCGCGACGGTGGTATCCCTTCAAGTCAGCGATGTGAATCGGGCCGGACTCCTCGTTTGTATATCGCCGAGTAAGCCTAGAAACAGGACATGACACTCGCGTCTTTGCTTCGGGGGGCCCCTCTCAAATCGGAGCAAGCGATGCGGCAAAACCACTAGCTGCGTTGCTCAAAGCGTCGAGTTTCCTTCAGGAGTAGGCAACGAGGGTGTAAACCTAGTTCTACTGTTGCGTAAGCAAAAAGATCCAATGCCCGCGGCGGGATGGCCATACCATACCCGCGTTCTGCGACGGCCAGGTATACCGTGTGCGACTCGGTGTAAGCGTGAGCGTCCCGTCCCGTCCCGTCCACGTGCATACGGGCTCTAGGGACTCGTCAGCCCTCGGAGGGGCGGCAGCTCAGCGAGCAAGCCCACTTGAACCGTTCGCGCCTCAAGGCAGGCTGGCCGTTTACAAGCCCTCCTAAATGTCTCCTGCTTCGTCCCCGGCAAGGTTGTGACGCGACATAAGTAATGGAAAGTATTGCTGTCACTTCCACGACAGGTCAGGATGAAGTCGAAAAAGCATCCTATAAATCGCCTCCGTAGCTTTCAAGAAACCACAACCCCGAAGGGAGAGTCGTCCCTCTGCCTTTC
The DNA here is from genome assembly GCA_013358835.2 of Ixodes persulcatus. NCBI lineage: Eukaryota > Metazoa > Arthropoda > Arachnida > Ixodida > Ixodidae > Ixodes > Ixodes persulcatus. The sequence continues at coordinate 166,611 of JABSTQ010009761.1, forward strand.
GTCGTTCGTTGGGATGACGCGAAGCAACAAGCCGTCTTGGCAAAGCCAATACGAATAAAAGTGCTTATTAACTCACCTGCCAGCGTTCCCGGTGTCAACTGCTATCCCAGCAATTTTTCCGACACCCGCTAACAAACTCGTCCGCCAGCGCTTCCGGTGTCAACTGCTGTTCCCGCAATTGTTCTGACACCCGCTGACAATCTCGTCCGCCAGCGTCCCTGGTATCAAGTGCTATTCCCGCAATATTTCCTACACACGCTGACAAAATCCCATCTGTACCCTGGGCCTTGACATGCGCTTACTTGCTCACCGCAGCATCCCAAATCACGATGTTTGGCCAACTCCTGCAACGTCCCAAATCTGCAACAAGTCGTGGCTGTTTCACCTCCTGCCAGCCGTTTTGATGCCGTCCAGCGAACATGCGGTGCCTCTCCTCCGCCTCTGAAAACGACTTCCTTACATCTTACCAGCACCCCTCGTAACCCCCCACCCCCCTTTCAGTTGGATCACCTTCTCCCAACCGCTATTCTGGGGTGCTCAAGAGAGTGCGTCCTTAACCTCGTCTTTCGAGTCCTTTGGGTACTCGACACAAGGAGACACCCGCTGAGCTCTGCTGTGAGACAAGTCGCCCAAAATTCCAACCGACTTTGTATTTACGGGCATTGTCAGCGTTAGCGAAGAACCCGACTCAACGGATCCGTGGGATTCCCTGGGCCTCACGAGGCGTAAGCTGATAAAAAAAAAAAATTCCGTTGATGACTGGGTATAGGTTTCAAGTGGTAACAACGTGGAAACTTCAGCACTGGTGTTAAGTGCGCTTTTTTCAGTCACGCAACTGTATCTCCTGGTTAATCTTTAAGAGACTATACTAGCAGGTGCCCAAGCGCAAGCTAATACGTTACGAAGAAGGACTGGCGCAGGGAATCTTACTCTACTCCATAGACTTTAAAATCGCTTGAACTGCGTACCCAGGTTTAGCGCGCGCTATCCCTAAAATGTAGCACTAGATTTCGTGCAGGTAATAAAAGAGAATTTCAGAATAACATTATTTCCCCGCCACGCAAGGACCCGAACCTCTCGCGCTTGCCACACCATCGAAAATTAATCCCACCTTTTATTGCACACACGAGACGCGGCCGCCTAAAAAATAAACTGTCCTAAATAACATTCTATGTGATTTTAATTTAATTTATTTCCACGTCACCTCATAAACTTCAGGTCTCATACTGACCTTCGCCGAGAAGCGTTCGTTAGTCGCAAGAAGCAAGTTGCTAGCACTCGTTGCCACCTTGCTGGGATCTTCAAAATTGTTTGTGTCATACGAATCCTGTAGGAGTCTAATGCCATCCGGTATTCAAATCGCAGTCGTGAAGACGTCGCCAACGTCGCTATCATGGCGGCCTGCAGTCCTGGGAGTCGCCATTCCGTACATGGCATCGGCTTCGAGCATGGCTCATGTTGGCTTTAGTCTTTTCACAACTTACAGCGCTTCCTGGAAGCAAGAAACGCAAAGGACTTTGGGGGGCCAGTGTGGGTATCGATGATATTTTTGACAAATTGCGTGCGCACGCAAAACCGCAAGCACGGTTTGGTTCGACAAAGACGCAGGAACAAAAAGGCTATTTCTTTCGGTATCACGAAACACTCGAGTACGTAATTATAAAACTTATTTTTATTTCCAAATCTCGAACACAAGAATACAAATACTAATCTGGGATTGCGCGCATTCAATACTGACTTTATTTTTAGACACGGAAAAAGGCATTCCTAAAGAGTTACTTCTGAAAAGTCATCGTCAACATGGTCCTCTATGCGCACTTGCTCCCAAAATCTTTCAGCCATACCATTTATCTTAAGAGACGTAATTAAATTTCAAGTTCATTTTCCTTCACGCAGACATGAACATTACTTTAATAAAAAAAATAAGAAAAACTAAGAAATAAAACATTCCAGCATTGAGTTCGTTCAGAAAGAGTCATTTAAAAAACATACGACCAAGTTTAGACTGGAAAGGTGATGATCCAAGACAAAAACCTAATACACACCGGGCCGCCGTAATGGAGGCTCGAAAAGTCGCTAAAATATTGCCGCGTGCGGTGGGCGGCCGATGATACGCCGACGAGTGGATGGCGCGAAAGAAGAGAGTGTTCCATTTCGCCCAGTTGGCCATAAATATTACGGCTTTCCAATATTCGCACGCTCCAGACTCCTCGACCGACGCGGGCATTTCGACGTTTTTACTTCACGTCACGCTCGATGGATGGCGGCAGCGTCGACTTCCGTTTCCACCACATTTGAATACACGCGGTGATGAATAGCGTAAATGGATTGTTTCGTTTGAGAACTGGCACTCTGTCGCTTCCGTTTGCCTAGCTGCTTTTTCTTTTTTATGGTTTTAGGAAGCAGGGATGGTTCTCACTTGTCCCTTCGTTCGGATGCTTTGGGGCATCTTTCGGCGTCCGGGAGTGTCGATGAATTATAGAAGCTTTCTCTTGCTTCGAGTGCTGCTGCAGCGTCTTTTGCCACCGAGGAATATTGCGCCGAGGGCGTTTTCTAGAGTTTCTGCCTTTCTGCAGAAGTATATGGGCCTGACCTGTGCATCGCCTTTCGATGTGATGAAAAGCTTGGCTTCTCCTCTAGCGTGTGTGGGGCTCGGGCCCGGAGGTTGCTTTTGGTAATTCCGAGGGGCTGGCATATCATGAATTCTTGGCGTCGAGTCCATTTGTTTAGAACGCTTTTAAAGTTTCTTTTCTACTTTTTTTTTGTTCACTCTCTTTACGCACCGGAGAGTCGGGAGCAGAAAAGTTTGTGACTAGATTCGCATATGTGTCGGGCATTTTCATTTTGACCAATGCACTGTGGACTTCGGAAACGTATGATAAAACCTATTGGGGTTGGAAAAAACAATCATTCGTAAGTGCTTTATAAATATTTCCATAGAGTACTCCAGAGGTGCCTGACTCCTGTTTACTTTGGATTAAAAAGTGTCATTCCCAAATGTGTATTCGGCTTGCAATCTGCCTGTTCCTTCAGTCATCGATGGAACTCGATGTTCTAAAGGCCAATTTGTATCTTTTCGCGTCATTCTAAAAGGTCTTTAATGTGTTTCTATTTTTCACGTATTTTAATTGGTTAGGCATTTGTAACCACGAGAAGCATTTCCTTAAATATAAACTTTAATAAGGCGAGGCTTTAGGGAAATGTTTCCATGTCGACTTTAAATGGGACCCAAGATTATTCCTAATATACGTACTTCCCACATACATTTGATTGATTTTGGTGCCCATACTTGTTCAGAAATTGTTTCAATAAAGATGACCGTGCTTTACACTTATATGCTAGATGCCGCCGCTGTTGCCACTGACGTCACATCAGACAGGCAAAAAAAAAAAAAAAAGAAAAAAAAAGAAAGACCCTCGATGCGCGATGCGCGCATCGTGGGTCTCGCTTTTTGTTGCGTTGATTGACGTAAAAGTATGAGGTAAGGCTCAGATTGCTCGTACTTTGGAAAACTATTATTATTTACGCGTCGCAGTCCCAACTCGTAGCGCAGTTCTACGATAATCATTCTGATGACGGCCATTTTTATAGGAACTATTACGCCCCCCCTGTAGGCCGTGAAAGTTGTAAATAAAGTTCTTCCCAGCATTCCCAGACTCTTGCCTGTATCTGCACACGGACACCATATCTGGCAAGGAGGATGACAAAGCAGAGGCAAGACCCAGAAAAAAAAGCCGTGAAGCTCCGATGATTTCGGCAGGGTAGCACCGCCGGACACAACAGCGCTGTCTTCTGTCACGTCTTTACTTTGTCCTTGTCTTGTCGCGCTCTTGTAAACCATGATACCCAACTGGATACTCGGCACACGAGAAGCACGCTTCTCACAATGGCAGCTTCCAGTCACATCGGTCAAATAGAAGCTTTGGACGAAATTGTGAATGACTGACTCCCGTACGACGAGAGGTTGACTTGTTTTGTTTTGTTTTCTTCCTATGAACAAAATCAAGAACGAGCACAAGGTGCAGGCGTTCTTCAATGTAAAGGGACCCAAGAAGAAGACCTGCCGAAGTCTTTGACGGCACAAAATAAGACATCAAAACTAACGCTCAAGCAACTGACAGAATTAGCACTATCATATGACGCCAAGAGTGTCAGTGATAAGAGAACGATCTAAAGTTCATAGACGAAGTTAACTATAGAGCATGAAATCATAGCCCAGTAGGTAGCAGAGCTAAAATGACTCGCTGTGACCTTCCAATTTGGTGCCAGTTTGGACGAATAACTGAGGAACAGGTTTGTATGCGTTTTGTTTTTGTACGGACAACCGCGGTAATTATTTGGTGAAGACAAAACATTAATCTTCCCACAAAAAAAGCCGTTGAACGCGCACTCGCTTCCAAAGAAGTCAATAAAAATGTAAAGAAATCGCACGCGGAAGAAGCGAGTGATGACTTGCACAATCTTGGCACGGCTAAGCCCACAAAAAGGAAGCAGCTGTATCACACTAAGAAGCCCGTGTGTCTACTTTCCCGCACAACATTCGAAGAGCCAATCACCGCAACTTGTGGAGGCAGCTCAGCGAATGACAATGCCAAAACTAAGTTGTGACATTAAGCGACCCAAAACGTCACACTTGCATTGCTTAATGTCACAACTAAGACTGCGTTTTTTGGTCTAAACATATGCTTCGGCATCGTCATTCGCTGAGCTGCCTCTGTAAGTTGCGGTGATTGGCTGTCCAAGTCTTGTGCGCAAAGTAGACGCACGGGATTTTTTTAGAGTGTAGAGCTATCGCTGCGGTTCTGGTAATCACCTCGCCTGGGCTTGTCCGCACAATTCAAATACCTAGCTGCGCAAACTGCAGCAAAAAAGGTCACAATCAGCGTGCATGCAGGAGCAGCAATAAAAATCGAGTCGGCGGGAAAAGATGGTTCCGGACTCCATGGAGGGACGACACCGGCAACGTGAAGATGCTGTCACCGAAAGCTCGGCGTCCAATTACCCTCCACGTGCAAGTTCAAGGTATGCTTTCGAACATTGAGTTCGACACGGCTGCTTTTGTGTCCGTGATTCCAAGGCAACAGTCTGGTCAACTTTCACTTGCTTTAAAGCTCGAACCAACGGAGTTGCGTCTAAAGACCTACGCCTGGGAAACCGTTCAGCCCTGCGGTGTTGTCCAAGCACCTTGACAGTATGGTCAAGGCAAAGCGAAAGTCTTAACTCTCTACGTCGTGGACCGCAGCGGACCAGCACTTTTAGGTCGCGAATAGCTCAGCCTTCAGTTACACTGGGCCCACATCTGCGCTGTGCACAAGCCGTTTGGTGGTTCTCAACCTGACGCTAGCCACGAGGAACTCGAAGCACGCTAAAGAGGACTTCAAGGAAAGTACAGAATCACCTTCGACGGTAACCTTATTCAGATTGATAAAGCGGACCAAGGTAGCTTTAGGCTACAGTACTTAAGCGAACGGGGCCAGTACCCTACGAGTTCAAGGTATGAACACCGCATGGGACCTGTACACGAAAAAGACACAAGGACCACTTGCTACGCGCATCCGCCCCAGTGGCAGCGCCATCATTTGTGGGGGAGAGAGATGCCAACGCCTTGTACCCGGCATCCGGAGACGAGACAGCAGCTTCGGCTGCCATCCTCCGCGAGTCCACGTGCGCCCGCCAACACCAGCAGCGTCTCCACTCGGCGGCACCAGCACGACGAGCAGTAGACCTCCTGAGAGCCATCAAACCCCATGACTTCTCAAATTGCGCTGGAGAGAGTTCTAGAGGCCGCCGCTGTCACCACTGACTACACAAGCTATAAAGTTATCATACATGCCACAAAAAGCGAGACCCCCTGACGCACGCAGTCAGAGAAGCAGCCTGGTTGCCTAGCAATAAAATACTTCACAGCACTCACCGCTTCTTGTCTGTATCTGTACGCGGGCATCACGGACCTCACACCCACCTATAGACAAGGTCAGCTTAAGAAACTCAGGGCTAGGCGAGCCCTGAAGCATCTTAGAATCTCAGCTAATTAATTTACGGCATTAGAAAACACCTAAGAACGATGCAAAGTAACTTACAACTGCTTACGTGTAGGAACGCGAAGGCATTCCTACATGCATGGCATTCCTACAAGCAGCACGCCACGTCTTCCTTTCGCACACGGCGCTCCGGCGTCGCCCCTTCCCGCTGCGCCGCCAGCAGATCGGCTGGCTCCTTAGCAACGATGACGCCGTTGCTAGGGAGCCGCATGCGCTCCGACGGTGACATCACGTTCCCCCACTACGCAGGAGCGGCGAACCCCGCCGTCTCCACGGCTTCCATGACGATGCATCTGCGTTGCTGCGCATATCCTTTTGTTTTATTTCTGAAGCATGTCCACTTAGACCTTGAGCGACTCCGCCGGCTACCGTGACGAAGCATCTGATAAGACGCGTCGCAGTCAATGGGAAACCGGGTGCCGTTTCGCTGCTACAGACGGTTATGGAAAACGCCGGCTTCGCTCCATGGGACAGCTAATGCTTTCGCATTAAAACAAGAATCAAGGTCATAACAAGGCACGCCCTTTGTTTCAAAAGCTTTCAGTGACTACATTTATACGTATCCTCTTTATTTCTTAATATTTCGTTGTTTTACTTAAGACAAGCTGTACTCATTACTAAGAAAAACAGACATTTTCTTTTTCGATTTATTTTTTTATGTTTTACTATCACCCTATTTTTTTGTTCGTATTGCGATGTAAAGAATAACCCCCAAAACAAAGATTGCGTTAAATTTGGTACCAAAGTTTAGCGGCTAAATCACCAAACTTTCTAACTCAATAAAGCGCTCACGACTTCTCCATTATTGACTCAAACAAAGAACCCATCCAGATTACCAGTTAGTTAATTTCCCAAAAAGAATCTGGATCATAGAGCTTCCTTCGGTTTTATCAGAACCAGCGGTTCTCTCGAACCCCAAGATAAGAACAGAGCGCCCGATAGATTACCGCTGAGCCCCTGATAGCCTCATTCATAAAGTCTGCGAAGCCACGCGCCGCAAAGCTATCCGAGATTTATGACGAAAGACGCTTGAGATCGGCAGGTGTATGTGTGTGTGTGTATTTGTTCGCGTGTTTATGAGTAGGGCTGCCGCCGCTGGGCCAAGCGAGCGCAGAAATCTTAATGTATGGCCGTCAGCTATGAGGGGCGCGCCCGTCCTGTTACGCTTATCTCGTCTCAGGTAAGCCTGCCATGTAGTACATCTTGTATCGCACCGAGAACTAATGAAGTTTGGTCGATCGGAGGTTCCGGCACCTGAAGGAACGAGAGTTGGTGAAGGAGAGGCGTGGCAAAGTGAAAGAGGGAGGGTAAGCAACGGCAGGCCTAGCATTGAATTTGTTTTTCTATCCACGTTGAATAGTAGGCATGATGTATTGAATTGCGAATAATGCAACCCAGAAACGGTAGAGTCACTAAATAAAGCTACGCTTTCAGAGTACCGCATTCCTTTTCTTTGGCATTTTGCCGACAATACATTCGCTCTATTCAACAATATTCTGGTTCGCTGCGGCATCATTGGACAGCAGCAGTCACGTGAGTCGCTATCATCATCATCGCGTTTTTTCAGCGTCACCATCTTGGGTCCAGCGATCCCCTGCCTGCTGCTGTTTGCTGTTTACTGCGCGCGCACGCTGAAGTTTGTCGCTCAGCACGCGCGTTTTTCGTGTTACGTCGAGATACGAACAACACGACTTTGATTCGCTGCCACAGCTGCCGCCGCGGCAGCTGGCGCAGGCGACGGCTACAGCTTGGCTTGGCTCAGCTACGGTCACTCCTCCATTTGTGCGTGGACCCAAGATGGTGGCGCCTGACGTGCTTCAGACGCGTAGTTTGGGAGTTTCGGTACTCTGAAAGCGTAGCTTTATTTAGTGACTCTAAGAAACGGTTTCCTGAAGAGTCAATTTCCCGTATTTTCTGCCTGGCGAGCGATGTTACGACGCCATTTGACGCGGCCCAGCCGAAGACCCATCTTCGCGTGTTTTCGTTTTTTTCCTTCGACGCATGTCAGCTGGCGGCTTACGGCTGGAACACATGTGTGAAAGCCCAACTAAAAATCTACAATATTTGAAACGCGATAAAATAGTTCAACGCCATTTTGATAGCTAAAAACAAGGCGCGAGTATTTGTTCTACAGAAATTGCAGATACGCGTTTAACGTATCTGCAATTTAATTTAAAGCGCTACTTTTTAGTAAACGTATCTGCAACTCAATTTAAAGCCCTACTTTTTAGTAAAATCGATAGCACCATTACTGTTAAACAGGTATTGTGCAGATAGCTGGGGTATTGTAAAATATTTGCGCATAATAATAATAGCCTAGATGATGACTTTTTAAGAATTGACAAATAATGTATTGGCAAATTTGAATATTTCTATCAATATTTTCCAAACTCCATTTGTCTTATGTTGTCGTAAGTATAAGTAGTTCGTTTGAGACAAAACTCAAACCTTTTCTCAATTAATCACATCGCAGTCACCTCTGAAGATTTATTGAAAACTCGTACTCAGACTCACCAGAAGAAGTCTACTAACTGCCATTCCTTATCCTCAAGATGGCCTATGACACCTGCATACAATATTAGTTTGATTATCCCGCCTCCATCCTAAATTAATGGCAAGCTTAATTCACAAATTGCCAAGAATCAGTTCAGATGGGAATGATAATTTTACATGGTTCACGTGCGAGCACACTGTCACCACTCCCTCTTATAACAGTCAAATATATCTGTCCTCATTTGCAGCATCACAAAGTGGTCCTTCGGCCATTCTTTATTCACACTGATTATTCAACTCTTTAAACTCTTTATTCACACCTTTGCATGAATTATATTTTTTTACTTAACTATTCCCACTACTTACATTAAACATATTCGTGGTTCTACTAGCAGTTTATATTGTCGGAGCCACTGGTTTCCCTCCCCCGAGAAGGCGTAAGCCGAGGACGTTCCGGTCGAAGCCGTCTGACTTCGAGCCCGGTCGCTCCGTGTCGTGTCGGAGAGACTACGTCATCATGCTGGCCTACTCTCTCTTACTACTCCGCGCGTCTCCCGTTTTCGGAGACGACCGAGATCACGTGAAGAGTCAGGGCTGCCCTTCGAGTGGACGGCCGTGCGGTCGGGGAGTCCTGGATTGGACTCCGGGCAACGGGTCGAGTCGCGGCGCGAGCACGTCCGACCGGTGATGACTCCACGCTAGTGATTCCCCTGGCTCTGACAGTCGACGTCCCCACTACCTGTGGACGTCTGTCTGCCGAGAGCCCTGGCCCCGAACTCCTGCGACGACGGGTAGCGGCGTGAGCTCGTCCGACCGGTGATGACTCCACGCTAGTGATTCCCCTGGCTTTGACAGTGGACGTCCCCACTACCTGTGGACGTCCGTCTGCTAGTGGTGAGAGCCCTGGCCCCGAACTCCTGCGACGACGGGTAGCGGCGTGAGCTCGTCCGACCGGTGATGACTCCACGCTAGTGATTCCCCTGGCTTTGACAGTGGACGTCCCCACTACCTGTGGACGTCCGTCTGCTAGTGGTGAGAGCCCTGGCCCCGAACTCCTGCGACGACGGGTAGCGGCGTGAGCTCGTCCGACCGGCGATGACTCCACGCTAGTCATTCCCCTGGCTCTGACAGTGGAAGTCCCCACTACCTGTGGACGTCCGTCTGCTAGTGCCGAGAGCCCTGGCCCCGAACTCCTGCGACGACGGGTAGCGGCGTGAGCTCGTCCGACCGGCGATGACTCCGCTCGCCATTACCCCTTTGGCTCTCAGGTCGGCGGGCGCTGCGGACACACTGTGTCCACGGCTCACTTGACCGCAGTGTCTTGTTGGGGACCCCTGGTACTCAATAAACGCTGTTGGATACCGGGATCATCGTTGTTGGCATGGCGTTGGCCGAACCCGGCGCGGCGACCGCCCTCGCTGGTAGCAGTCGGCCGCGCGATGGGACGGGCAGCGGATTTCCCCTTTGAGTACCGGTCCCCAGACGTAAAGATGCGTAATCCTTCCTCCTTTATTCCCACAAAATGGCGCCCAACGTTGGGCCATGGCACTATTGTCGTGGCACTGCTCCGCCGTGCCATGCCAAGACGGCGGAGCCTCCCTTGAGGAGGCCGGCTCCCTTTGCTAGCCGCCATGATGCGAATCTCGTGGGTGCCCGGATTTGGTAACCACGTCCAAGAACCAGCCCGGAAACCTGAGTGAGTCACGATTTGTTCATTCTCTTTTCGTGTCTTGCCGCAGGAGACGTTTTATCGTACCTGTCGCTTCTGGTGATGGGTATCGCTAGCAACAGTCACCCCACTGCCTGACAGTTGCCGACTCCGCTGCCAACCCCCACCAAGTTCGAGGGTCGTCGCCTCTCGCGGCGTCCTCCGAGCCTCCGTGCCACGGAAATCGCGTTGCGTTGACCCCCGTGGGCCTCGCGACGAATGTTATTAGTAGCAAAGAGCTTCTTACGGGTCAGCGGGACAATCTGGGTTTGTAAATATGCGCGTTTCTTTGACACTGAGTTGTCGAACTCTCCGGGAGAGTTGGGTGGTGCGTCTGCCATTAACGTCGCCAAGTAGCTCGTAATGCTACCGACGGGCTCCGGAAACCGTAGGGCACGCATCAGCCGGCGTCCAGAAACAGTTTTCATACTGTGGGCGCGCGCGCTGTACGCCACATGTATTGTGGTTGGCGTGAGGGTTTTCTTCGGTATAGATTGGTTTTGCTGACACATTTGAGCTTCTGCTGATTTCCGAGAGTAACGGCCTTGCGTTATAAGAATGGCACAACGCACTATAGACGGGGCGGCTTTTTAGCTACCCGGTTCCGTACGCTTCGCTAGGGATGCGTGCAGCTCGAAGACTCTACGGAGTTAGTTGTTTTCGCACTCCCCGGCCCGGCTCCTGGTGCAGCCAACGCGGGCAGCGGAGAGTCGCCGGCTTAGATCCCGGCGACTTCAGTTTGCGTACGCAGGGTGCCCTCTAATTCTGTTAGTAGCACGGCGTGGCCTGCCTTCCAACTTGAGCCTCCCACCCTGCGGTAGGCCGGTCAATGTACGCAGGCAGCCGAGTCCAGATACAATGAGGACCCGGCCAAAACCTGTTTTTGGGGACCATTGCTTCACCTCGGTGGCAGTGTGTCGACCGAGAACAATGATCTCTCCCTTCGACATTGCCATACTGCGGGTCTGGAGAGGGCGAAGAGATGTTTGCGGGGTGTTGCGTGGGCTCTTCTTTCCGTCATTCAGGAAGATGTTCGTGCTCCCCCTGTTCCCTATCATCCCCCACTAAGTGCGACGGCGGGGGGGGGGGGGGGGGGACGGGGGACACGCCGAGGGACTGGGCGGGACCTGCCGGATGTGCGTCATAGCTGACGCTACCGGGAGTTTGCGCAGCCGACGGCGGCCAGGAGCAGCAGACGGGGAGGCTGACTTCCGGCCGGGGCAGATGGCCGCTGTCGTCCTTCTGTCGTCGATACCCACCGAGGCGCCCAGCCAAACAAGGCTTCCTGATGCGGGCCTGGCCAAAGGGCGTCACATGATGCCGGCTCCGAGGAGCGCCTTCGACTTCAGTGGCCGGCGTTTCCATCGCCACCGGTCACCTGCACCCATGTCCGGAGTGGCCGTGGCAGGCTCTGTGCGCGTCACCGTGTCCATTTCAACGGAGGTCGACCCACAACGAGTCGACGACAAGCAGCGTGAGCCGAGCAACGTTCCCAGTGAGTGGCGCTCTGCGTTGCTGAAGAACTTCCTGTCTGACCCTTCGTTCGTCCGACATCGAGGAACTCTCTTGGCTTTATTCGACGGCACCGGAATGCATCGCCCCACCAGTGCGTCGTGAACTCAGGTGCGTTGAACATTTACGGTGGCGGTTCCGGGGGCTGCCGGGGCCCCCGAATCAAGATCTTGTATTTGTAGGCGCGACTGGCGCCCGTGCTGTCAGCGTGCAGGTTTTGTATTTCGGGGGTTTGAGAGCCGGCGCCCCTTTCTCTGAAAGGGGTGCCAAATGTCTTAAGGAGGGGAGAATTGTGGGAGCCACTGGTTTCCCTCCCCCGAGAAGGCGTAAGCCGAGGACGTTCCGGGCGAAGCCGTCGCTCCGTATCGTGTCGGAGAGACTACGTCACCATGCTGGCCTACTCTCTCGCACTCCTCCGCACGTCTCCCGTTTTTGTAGACGACCGAGATCGCGGGGGAGAGGCGGGCCTGCCCTCCGAGTGGAGGGCCGTGTGGTCGAGGAGTCCTGGATTGGACTCCGGGCGACGGGTCGAGCCGCTGCGTACGAGCTCGTCCGACCGGCGATGACTCAACGCTAGCGTTTGCCCAGGCTCTGACAGTCGGCGTCTGCTCCCCCCAGTGGACGTCCGTCTGCCGAGAGCCCTGGCCCGGAACACCTTTGACGACCTGTAGCATCGTGAGCTTGTCCGAACGGCGATGACTCGCTCGTATTTACGCCTTTGGCTCTCAGGTCGGCGGGCACTGCGGGCACACTGTGTCCACGGCTCGCTTGACCGCAGTGTCTTGTTGGGGACCCCTGGTACTCAATAAACGCTGTTAGATACCGGGATCATCGTTGTTGGAATGGCGTTGGCCGAACCCGGCGCGGCGACCGCCCTCGCTGGTAGCCGTCGGCCGCGCGGTGGGACGGGCATCGGATTCCCCCTTTGAGCACCGGTCCCCAAATGTAAAGGTGCGTAATCCTCCCTCGTTTCATTCCCACAATATCTATCTTTTTTTTTTTTTTTTTTTTTCAAGTCATGAGCGACCGGAAGAATTCCCAATTTTTTATTGTTCCTCTAGTAAATGGGAACGAACTTTTTTTTAATCCATATGAATAAGCTTCTGTTATGCACACAAGTTTTTTTTTTATTAAGGTTTACTGAGTTGTGAAGAATGTATTCGGTCTCAGTTTACTTTGCAGTTTTGCGTTTTGATTTACTTGCGTGGTGTAAACTCTTTCCTCGCATCCATTATTATCGACGAGTCTTTAAAGTGTAACAAATAAAATAAAATGAAACAGACAACCTCAACCGAATTCAAAGCTTCAAATTAATCATGTCCTCCGTATTTATTATTTGAGCAGAAAAAATTACCCTATTAATTTTAAAAGTAAATCACCGTATTGCCAGCGATTTAAACGTCCTTTTACTTGAAATTTTGTCTTCGCAATTTCGAAGGAAATCTTAACGTTTAGAATTTCAAAAACGCGATTGATATAGATTTTTCTTTTTTTTAATTTGCTATTCATTCTAAAAAAAAAAAAGCCTGTGCGTCTACTTTCCCGCACAATACTCGAAGAGCCAATCACCGCAACTTAACGGAGGCAGCTCAGCAGATGATGGTGCCGAAACATATGTTTAGACCAAAAGACGCAGTCTGAGTTAAGACATTAAGCAATGCAAAACGTCACGCTCGCATTTCCTTTTTTTTTTTTGTTAAACATATGTTTTGGCATTGTCATTTGATAAGCTGCTTCCGTAAATTGCGGTGACGTGCTCTCCGAGTGTTGTGCGGGAAAGTAGACACACGGGCCTTTTTTAGAGTGTAGGAGGCTTATTTCCAAGATATTTAACGTACCTCCATTAAATCAGCTACTGTGTGATTTCAGATAAGATCGACCAAAGGGTGGCTGGTTGACATTTTTAAATCAACTGATGTTTTTATATGCTATTGCCTAGTGTCAGAAGGGGCACGGAAATTACTTGGAGCGCTATGCCGAATCGCCGGTCAAAACTGGGGCTCCAGCCATCAGACAATGATGACACTTTATCGAGGTCTTATTGTTATTAGAATGATGTATGCCCTGCCTCTTCTGAATCTTCAACAACGACAATGGACGATGCTGGAGACATTTCACAGGAAAGCGATCCGTATATGCCTCGGCCTGCCCGCTTCATCAAAGAACGTTCCCACCCTAGTAGAGGCGAGTGATTCCCCACTTCAACTACAGGCAAAAGAACGGGCTTTGCGCCATATATCGAGACTTACTGAGTCTTCATACGCTTTGCTAAACTCAGTTACTGCAAGGCCATCCTCTCACTTCGGAAAGGTGGCGCAGACCTTCCTGGATATCATCGGATGCCTAGAGAACGTACCCCCCATCCCGCCTCCGCATCGAGAGGACAACCATCTCAAAATAGCGACAGACATTGCCGACCTTCCACGACGGAAAAAAATCGCAGAGACGGTGGCTCGTTATACTGGAAACGAAACAATCAGCACCTACGCAGATATGACTCCATACTTGACTGTGAATTTACTCCCCCTAACTATGATGTGGTACGTTGTGATAGGTCGTCTGGAAGGGGTGGTGGTGTAGCATTATTTTTTAGGTCTGGTGTCCGCT